>APFE031073464.1:167899-181256 GCA_000404065.3 Pinus taeda | reverse complement strand
ATCAATCAACACTATTACCTTTTTCTTCTTGATATGTCCTTCTATCTTGATAGTTTGAGGAGTTGTAATTCTAGCCAACGTATTACACGATATGGCTAGATTCATTTCTTCTTTATCTAGGGTTTTTTCTTGGAGTATATCCTCTTCTTTTGAAATTTCTTGTTCCTTTTCTTCCTCCTCTTCACAATCTATGTAGAATAATTTCTTCTCAGCACACTTGTGACCTTTAGTGTATTTTCTATCGCAACTGTAACAAAGCCCTTTTGCTCTTTCTTCTTCCAATTGTTGTGGTGTCAACCTTGTAGGTTATGGAAGGCTAGGGGCAACAACACTTCCATCTTTATAGTTGTGAGTGGTAGGCTTCCTAGTTGCCATAATTTTTCTTTCCAGTTTTCTTACTAACCTGAATGCCTTCTCCAATGAATCAAGTTCCCAAAGGTGAACCTCATGTTGGATATTATCGTTTAAAGTCCCTATGAACACATCAATCCTATGCTCCTCTGGAATATCGTTTACCCTTATTTTCAATTTTTGGAAGTTCTCAATGTGCTCCATCATTGAACCCTTTTGTTTGAGATTTATCAATTGGTTAAAAAAAGTGTTGCTTTTCGTATCCTCATAATGTGTTGTCATTTATTCCATAAAAATTACCCAAGTGACAATTTGTTTATGAGAGCAAAGCCATTGATACCATATAAACTGATTAGGTTCCAAATATAAAGTTGCAATACATACCTTTTGTGTGTTTTGAACATTATGGAGATCAAAAAATTTCTCCATCTGTAGTATCAATGTTCTAGGATCCTTGCCATCAAACTTCCTCATATCGATCTTTGGAGCATGGTGGTTCTTCGATCCGACATTAGAGTCTATGAAATCATGATTAACATTTATTTTGTTTTCATCATGAGTTTTCTTTATACCCTTTTGTTATTAGTAAGCATTTCTTGTAGAAACTTTGTCAAATCTAGCTTCAAATCTGTCTTCAAATCTTCCATGCTTGTCTTCAAATCTGTCTTCAAATATATCTTCAAATCATCCACCTTAGCTTCCACTTCATTCATCTTAGCTTCTACGTCTTTCTTTAAACCATCCATCTTATCTTCCACACCTTTCTATAAACGATTCATCTTAGCTTCTACATATTTCTTTAAGCCATCCATATTAGATTCTATTACTTTTTGTGCGAGTGACATTTTTTGCACTTGGTCTCGTAATTTTGATATATCATGTTGTATTTCTTCCTCTTCTTCATGAGTCATGTTAGAGCTTTCAGGTTTCTTACTATGTGTTTCCATTTTCTTTCTTCGGGGCATCAATTACCAATAATAATTCTTCACTATGCCCTTTGAATTCCTTCAAACTAATTTTTCAATCCAAGCTTATGCAAAAGTTGAGAAAAAAACCTACACACCCTTTTTTTCACTTTGTAGGAGCTTGATATTGCATCTAATGTATCTCTATAATTTCGGATCATCCAGTTCGAAAATTACAATCTACAGTAGCCATGTACGTCCTCTTTCCAATGCCACCATTGTAATCGAATTTAGATTCTCCAAGAAATAGTTATGCACAATATCCCAAGATGACCTGATTATATACCTTTTCAGAAGAGAAAAATTGTATGAAGTTCCATGTGTCACTGTTTTGACCTTAGGACCTGAAAAATATACACAGGAAAATACAGTTTGTCCACTTTCTGTACCTTCTTACCAAATTTCAATTTGGTGCTCAAAGCAAAATTTATTATGATTTTCCCTAAGTCAACTGCTTGGAATGTAATTCGGGAGTCTGCAAAAAGGCCAACTTCCTTAGGTCATATCTCCATAAATATAGAGCGAAAATCTCTGCAATTTGGACCTAAGGTTCAGAATGATTTCAATCCAAATGGGTTTTTTCTTAGAGTTTGAACCAGCGTAGAAAAGAAGTTATAGTGCAAATTCCATGATGACTTGTTTGGAGTAGCGAAACCCTAGAATCCAAAGCTCTGATACCAAATGTTATGAAAGCAGCTCACAAAAAGATAGAAAAGATAGATTAGCACCTTAGAATTCAGCCTCTTCGAGGGGGAAACCTCCTTTACATTACACAAATCAACATTTTTTTGATGATTCAAATGACAAAACCTCCTTTCTATATATAGGAGTCTAAGGGGTCACAATATAACCAAGCTAACCTAACAATAATAATATAAAGGCACAAAAATAACAATAAAGGGATTTTATGGGGCACAATAATAATAATATGGGGATAGTAGGGGCACAACAATATTAATAAGGGATACAACAACAATAGTAATGGGGGAATTAATAGTATTATAGGGACATAACATGAATGGTATTTAAATTTTATCTTTCTGAGGTGAATGTTCTATAGTAATAGTAGATATTTCAAGGCTCGTCCCTTCCCCCAACCTTGAAGATATATCATTTTGTTCACTAGGGGAATCAATGGGAAGAACAAGTGTTTTAAATTGTTGTGCAACCTCCTTGTTAGTACTAGGTCTAGGTCTAGGGTTAGGTCAAGGGTTTGAATTAGAGTATGCATTATAATTTGGATTAGGGCTAAGGCATGGATTAGGATAAGGGCTAGGACATGGATTGGGGTAAGTTATAAGATATGGATTAGGATAAGGTTCCAAAGGTAGTTGGGACCATGGAGGAGGATGACTTGGTAGTGCATTGAGTGGAAATTTTGGTCGGTATTTTTGATTTTGCATGAAAACATTCGCTAGGGAATGGGATCCAAAACATTCCTGAGGCCATGGAGATATTTTATTTGAGGATGAGGTCTAGGGAGAGGGCCATTGTGGCCAAAAAGTAAGGTATTCAGTTAGAGGAGGATCACAATTTTTCCATGGAATTGTAGGATTATGAATTTGTTGTAGAACCTACTTAGGATAATAAGCATTATTCCAAGTATTAAATGGTGATGGGTTTTGAGTTAAACCTAGCAGTTGATTCGATTCCTTACATGATTTATTGAGTACCTTTAGTAATCCTAGCAGTGATGGATAATGTTGTGTTACATGATCCTCTTCACAAATTCTGCAAACTTTTAGGCTATTAATTGGACACTTTCCAAAGAAATGTTTCTTTCTACAGTTGGTGAGAAAGATAGGCAGTGATTCCTCAGCCTTCTTTTGTTCTTTCCATAAATCATCCAATTTTGAAATCAAATATTTAATAATATTATCTTTATGTTCAAGAAAAATACTATGTTCTTCACTTATGAGTTCATCATTGTTTGATTTGTATATCTCTTTAGCAACATCAAAACTCCTCCTTAGAATATTCCTCTGTTGGAAAAAATACTGAGAGGGGGGTGAATCAGTATTATCAAATCAATAATTTTATTTCCCAAACAGATTTATATATGCTACTTCAATGAAGTGAACTAGTGTGTACACGCAACTGTGATTAGAGAAACCAACGTATATCTAGAGAACTTGTGATTTAGATAGTTTATCATGTTTTGATATTAAACCAGTACATCAGTAACTTATTAGATAGTGCAACAAAAACAAAATAAAGCATCACACATAAGCAATTCACATGAACACCAAGATTTAAGGTGGAAACCAAATGTGGGTGAAAACCACCTACTGCAATCGTCTCTATCTTCTTTTAATAATAAGAAAATCTATTTATAATATTTTACTGGTGTAGACTCATACTTGTACACAGGCACCCACCTACAGAAAGCTACAACCTTCTCTCACTTTTTAGCTTCTACTAGAAGGGAGCTGCAACCCCCTAGCTCTTGTACTAGCCAATTCATTTACTAGTACGTACTCACTGACTTACATAAGGCTACGACCTTCTTTCTTTCTTCAAGGACCACATTTCATGAATTTTCAGACTATATTCCTGGATCACAACACCATAATCTAAAGGCCATGTTTCATACAATTTTCATACTGAACCCATCAAAAACTTTTAAAATTAAACCACATCAACCAACGTTCAGTTAATCTGAACAATTAGATCACTGACACCAGAGAACTGTGTTGAACCTAGAAACCTACATCATCATTCAAAACTAGCAGTTACCTCAAAAACCATGCATCGAAATGTACACACTACTTGGTCGAACCCAAACTGCATGTATACACTACTTTCGTTACTCAAACCTGTGTATGCCTTCAAAACTACTGCAAACATAAACTTTTGAATCAAGTATGTACCAACCAGGAATATACTGAACATCTATTGTCAACTTAAAGAGCTTTACACAGGCATCAACAAAGATCACTTCTTCTCACTTATACAATCAATCAATCAAATACCATCTTCCTTATGCATTTAGTTTTACATTCATATCTAAGAAGAATTTATTGATAGACAACAATAAAACAACAAAATTTGATTAGATAGATCGGTCAGGATCTGAAAAATTAAATAAATAAATAAATAAATAAAATTATATATATATATAATATTATATATATATATATATATATATATATATATATTTATATATATATATATATATATATATATATATCTTTTCTTTTGTATACGTTATTTTCAAGAGTATAGCTTCTGTGTACACATGCTTTTGAAGAGACGAACTAGCGTACAGATCTGAAAATATCAACTCATAACTTTGCTGCACTTCTGAACTTTAGACAAATCCAGATCATGACATTTAAAAAATAAAACAGGTGTACATAGTTAGATCTAGCCCAAACCAATATCAAATCATCCAATAATAAGTCATTTCAGGTCTCATGATCTTGATCAAACATTGAATTCAAGGTGCACAAAGTATTTCAAATCAAATCACAAACATAGCCCCTACAACATAAAATATACTTCAGATAGTAGTATTCCTTAGAAACCCATAGACTTGCACATAACACTTCATAAGATATTCATTCCTTCTCTACTTATCCCTTTGATCTTCTCCTCCTTATATACTTGGATCCTTTATCAATACCTTGGACCAAAACCACTTAGGACCAATACCTTGGACCAAAAAACTAGGATCAATATCTCGGACCAAATATCTTGGACCAAATACCTAGGGTAAATACCACAGACCAAATACATCGAACCAAAACCTTGGTTTTCCAGCATGTACGCACTTTTCTTCCTGTGGGAGTGCGTGTATATGTATACGCTCTTTTTGTTCTATGGACCAACGTGTATACGTTGATTTGACTAAGTGGACTTGCATATACTTTTTAAATTTCTTTTCATCAACCTTTTCATTTACCTTCTTTATTCTTATCAGTAGACCTTAGTTCCATCTTCCTGTTCTTCTATACCATTGCCCTATAACCTCTCAATGTACCTATTGTACTGTGAGTTGACTTTTACCAAAACTGAATTGACCTATGAGTGAGTTTCCATCAAGGACAAATTTTTTATCATAATGCCAACAATCTCCCTCTTTGGACTTGATAGCAACCATGATGGTGTTGATTACTACAAGTTGTAGAAACTATTAGAGATAACAAGCAACACCAAAATTCTCTCCCCCTTTCACATCAAGGGGAAAGGGAAAACTAGGATACTCTTCATATCTGAATAGTTGAATATGATCATGCTCCCCCTAGGCACATGTTGAATTCTTTGACTAAACTCCATGTTTGTACATGTTCTGATATCATTTTACATGCTGTGATGCACTAAAAGTCCATGTTCCCCCTGAGCACATGCAGCGTATGAAAAAATATTTTCCAAACAAATAACATGACTCAATAACTCAACTATGTGATTTTTACCTTCCTATCACCAATGAGTCATACATACATCAATATCCCAATCAAGTGGGGATATACCAAATTTGACTCATCCACCCAACCAAGTGGGGATATACCAATTGCTTATACATGACAGAAATAAAATAAATATTATATCATCCATCCCATGCAAAATGGGGATACAAATTACATCATTTGTGCAATAGGACTCATTCAAATGTATGAGAAGTCAGATCACTCCCTACACTTTTACATGACTTAAGAAACAAATGGTATAAGTATCTGAAGCCATAGTTGGACTTAGTAAGCATAACACCAAAATGGCCGAATGTGTGTGAAGGTTAATGCTCCCCCTGAACCTGTGCTACCTGTGCATTGTTAACAAGTCATTCATTAAGGCATGTTTTTTAGTCAAATAAAGTTAATGAAAAAAGCATATCGTCAAGCTGTAATCATCAACATCAGACAGAGCACCCATATTAGAGTCTGAACCACTGTTTTTCTTGTCAGAAAAATAGTACGCCCCTTCAGCCACAGAAACCCATGTGTATATGCAACTATACTTCATGAAACCTGTGTATAATAACCTTCCTCTCAAAAACTAGATTTAACAGCAGGATGTTGCAGCAACTACTCCCAACTCTTGTTTGAGATATTCAAATGTTTCTTTGGGCAGTGTTTTAGTGAGTATATCAGAAACCTGTTGTTTGCAGGGAACATACTCTGATCCTTTTTTTCAAGCACTTGTTCTCATAGAAAATGGTACTTGATGGGTATGTGCTTGGTCTTGGAGTGCATGACTAGATTTTTTGAAATACTGATGGCACTTGTATTATCACATAGAATGGATATGGGAGGAGTACATGTGATTTGAATGTCTTGCAAAGTTTGCATCATCCAAAGTAGTTGTGTGCAACAAGATGCAGCAACCACATATTCAGCTTCAGTTGTAAATAAGGTAATCGAACTTTGTTTCTTGCTGAACCAAGACACTAACCGGGAACCCATATAGAATTTACCACCACTAGTGTTATTTTAATCATCAAAACTTCCTACCCAATCTATATTTGTATATGCATGAAGAGTAAGGTCTATATCTTTAGGATACCATAGTCCAAAGTCCTGAGTTCCTTGAATATATTTGAAAATTCTTTTGACTTCCTAGAGATGTGATACCTTTGGATTTGCTTGAAACCTTCTAACAATTCCTAATGCATGCATGATGTTAGGTCTGGTGCCTATTAGATAAAGAAGACTTCCAATCATAGATCTATAAGTTGTTTGGTTTACTGCTGGTGATTCATCATTAGAGCTGAGACTGCATCTCGTTACCATTGGAGTATATACTGGTCTATAATCTTCCATTTCGTACTTTTTCAAGATCTGCTTGAGATATTTGGTTTGTGAAATAAAGATACCATCTTTTGTTTACTGAACTTGTAGACCAAGAAAGTAAGTAAATTCACCAAGTAAGGACATTTCAAATTCTTGCTGCAGTACTAAAGCAAAATTCTAACTCAGAGATTCTTGATTGCTACCAAAAATGATATCATCAACATAAACAAAAATAATTAGCAATTTATCATTTCAATCTTTGTGTATAAATTTTTATCTGCAAAACCTTTTGTAAAGCCTTGTTGTTGTAGATATTTGTCAAGGTGGTAATAACAAGCCCTTAGAGCCTGTTTCAAACCATAAAGAGAATTTTTCAGTCTGCATACAAGTTTTGCATCATTTCCAAGAATGAATCCTTCTGGTTGTTCAATATAAACTTATTCTTCTAAATCTCCATTAAGAAAGGCCGATTTTACATCCATTTGATATACTTTGAATTTTCGAAAACTAGAAAGAGCAAGAAACATCCTTATGGCTTCAAGGCTACCAATAGGTGCAAAATTTTCTTCAAGATATATACCTTCTTGTTGGGCATACCCTTTGCAAACAAGTCTTGCCTTGTTTCTAATAACTTCTCCATTTTCGTTCAGCTTATTCTTAAATATCCATTTTGTTCCTATAATATTTTTATCATGAGGTCTAGGAACTAACTCCCAAGTATCATTCTTTTCAATTTGATCTGATTGTTCATCCATGGCCTTGACCCAACATTCATATTTGTAGGCTTCATTAATATTCTGAGGTCCTATATCTTCTTCTGGTGCTTCATTGGTTTCTTCTTCAATGTCATTTTGATTTGATGCGGGAAAGTAATTCCCATCTTCCTCATTGTCATATTCCTCTGTTGATTTCATCTTTTGTGGATTTTTGCATGCTTCATTAACTACAACATCAATGCTTTCAACAATTTTCTGTAGTCTTTTATTGTAACATTTGTATCCTTTACTTCTGGAATAATAAACAAGAAGAATACCTTCATCTATTATGGGTTCAAACTTACCATGTTTTTCATCAGTCCTTTTGATAAAACATTTTCTTCCAAAAACTTTAAAGTATTTTATAGTAGCAGGCTTACCATACCAAATTTATGTGGAGTTTGAGTGCTATTTACCTGAACGTTTGCTTTGTTGAGAATAGTCATGGCAACAAATGCAGCTTTGTTAGAAAATTATATATTATAGAGCAATGGAACACATAGAATATTGCATAAATATAAACACAGAAAATGCATAAACCAGAGAGACAGATATACATGGCTCACCCAGTTTGGGCTATGTCCACCTCGAATAGCCAATCCTTCCTTTCTATTATCTAGCAAAATGAATAGACACAACCTATAGCAGATCCACTGTAATATCCTCTGTTTTCTCTCACAGTCTCACCTCTATATTTCTCACTTAGAGAATACACATCTATTCCACAGCCTCAATACAATGCCCTCATACAAAGAGAGGGGTTGCCTTCTAGGGCAAAAAACCCTAAACTAAACATAATTTCTACCATCAGATCATCCACCTAATGAATGGCCCAGATTGACTAGAAATTACTATACTTTTACAAGGCAATTGTACATCTGTTTTTAGCTTCGGGGGCATTGCCCCTGAAACCCCCCACCAGGGGGGGCTCCCCAAAGGTCACAGCCGCCCCCCTTGGACCACCCCTACAGTGAATATTTTACAGGCGGCATTGCCACCCCATTTCAAACTAGGGCCCAATGTGGCAATACCTTTGAATACAAAAGATAATCAGGCTCCACACCCAACAATCTCCCACTTGGAGACTAATTATAGCAAATCCACCGCTGCTTCATTTGATGGACAATGACTCCTCTTTGGACCTGGCTATTTCTCATCTTCATCGTCATCCTTGAAGACCAATTGAAACTAAGCATATTCTCAGTTTCTCCTTGGTTACAACTTTTGTTAGCATATCTGCAGGATTCTGGCTAGTGTGTATCTTTTGCAGCTTCAACTCTCCATCTTCCAATACTGATCGTATGAAATGGTACTTGAGCTGTATGTGTTTAGTCTTAGAGTGAAATGTTGAGTTCTTTGCAAGATGAATGACACTTTTTCTATCACTGTATAATGTGCCCATATCATCCTCCTTACCCAATTCACCCATAAACCTTTGTAACCAAATCATTTATTTACTAGCCTTTGTAGCAGCAACATACTCTGGTTCTCTTGTTGAAAGTGCAACAACACTTTGGATTTTTGAAACCCAACTGACAGTTGTTCCACCTACAGTAAATACATATCTTGTAGTGCTCCTCTTGTTATCTCTGTCACATGCCATATCTTCATTAACGTATCCCTATAGAGAAATGTTTGAACCACCAAAGCACAATTCTTGATTTGTGGTACCTTTCAAATATCTGAGAATCCATTTCACTGCCATCCAATGTTACTTTTCTAGATTGTTCATGTACCTACTTACAACTCCCACTGCATGTGCAATACAGGCCTTCTGCAGACCATTTCATACATTAAGCTTCCAACTGCTAATGCATATGGAACTTTAGACATATAATCCATGTCTTCTTGGATCTTTGGGCACATTTCCTTAATAAGTTTGAAATGGCTAGCAAAAGGTGTACTAACTAATTTTGCATTGTGCATATTAAATATTTTCAACACCTTTTTTATGTACTCATTCTGAGACAATGTTAATTTGTGATTTTTCTTGTCTCTAGTTATTCTCATACCAAGTATTTGTTTTGCAGCTCCAAAATCCTTCATTGCAAATGACTTTACCAATTTTCTTTTGAGCACATTTATTTCCTGCATGTTAGACCCTGCAACAAGCATGTCATCCACATACAATAACAAGATAATGTAGTTACCATCATTTTGCTTTTTCAGATAAACATAATGATCAGAGTGACATCTAGTATAACCTTGTTTAGACATAAACTTGTCAAATTTTAGATACCATTGCCTTGGAGCCTGTTTTAAGCCATACAAGCTCTTCTTCAACCTGCACACTAGTTTCTCCTTCCCTTTTACCTCATATCCTTGTGGCTACTGCACATATATCTCTTTCCCTAAATCCCCATGGAGAAAGGTTGTCTTTACATCTAATTGCTCAAGATGCAATATTCAACTCCTACTAGACTTAAAATAGTTTTGATTGAAGTCATTTGAACAACAGGAGAAAATATTTCATCAAAATCAATACCCTTTTTCTGTGGAAACCCCTTCACCACAAGTCTAGCATTGTACCTCTGTTTTCCTCCATATTCTTCCTTCAGCCTGTAAACCCATTTATTTTGCAATGTAGTTTTTCCTGCAGGCAAACTGACTAAGTCCCAAGTCTGGTTATGCAATAAGGAGTCCATCTCTTCTTCCATGGCTAACTCACACTTCTTCCTGCTTTCAACCTGCATTGCTTCTTCATAACATTCAGGTTCACCAGAATCAGTCAACAATAAATAATATAATGAAGGAGAGTATCATTTAAGGGGTATACTTATCTTGGTAGATATTCTAACACCACTTTTAGGTGTTTGGGGTGCTTGCTGATGTTGTTGTGGTTGTTGATTATTATTATTTTCAGGCACCTTTACTTTTTCAGTGATTTATCAAGGACTACGTATTCCTTGTTTTCTTTTTCCTATTTCTTTTCCTGCAATTGATTCTTATACAAGACCTTTTCATTGACTATTACATCTCTGCTCCTAATGATTTTGTGATTTTTGTAATCATATAAGCGATAACCAAAATCATTAACACCATATCCAATAAAGGTACATTTCTTTCACTTTGCCTCAAGTTTTGTTCTATTTTCTGTATGAATATGGACAATGGCCTCACAACCAAAAGGGTTTGTCACATGGAATGAGTCGAGTTTGCGGACAAGATCGACCTTCCTAGTATCTAAAGATATCTAGTGACAAGCAAGTCAATCAAAAACTATCTTTCTCTAAATATGCAATTAAAAACAAAGGCAAACAAGTGTTTTAGGCCTACCTTGGGTCCAATGCAAGTTTGTGGAAGCCTCGTTCCTCGCTCCAATGAGCTCCTTGAAGTTATTCTGCAAACAAAAACAGAAAATAATTTAAATAGCCCTAAATCCATATCATAAAGCTATTCATTCATTATGATCAAGGAGATTAGAAAAAAAACCACATAAGGACAATTTGTTGAGAAAAATTGATCTGATTGTATTTAATTTCAAATGAAAGAAGAACTTCACAACCTGTGCCTTGATGCTGTACAAGCTCCTCCCAGGGTCCGACAAGAAGTCTCCTCTACTTTGACAAGTTCACTCACTTCCCAATGAAACCAAAAGGTATGTGATCTTCTCTCCTCTCAATTTTAACTAGGAAGTCCCAATTCCATCAGCATTTACCCTAAAAAATGTTCAGCTTCTAACCTCTTCATCAACTGACCCAATTCCTTAATTTATAGTGCAATGGAGGGAAGTTACTAGGTCCTCTTTCAAAGGGATAAAGCCCTCCTTCAAAGGGATAGCTCCTCCTATCAAGGGATTAGCTCCTTCTCTTTTGGGATGCATGAACCACCTTAGAGTGAACAATCCACGTAAAAATTCCTTCTAGAAACATCTATAACTAACGCAAAGTGAGTTTTTTAGAATAAATTTGTTCCTTTTTTACTTTTACACGGGTACGCACCCACCCCTTTACAGACAGAGCATGCAAATATGCACGTAATATGAACAAAGGGTGCGGGCCCGTAGGCAATAGTGAGAGAAAGTGCGGAACCAGAGTTTTATTGATTTTCAATGTCTTTCTCTCATTTGCAAAGCTTGACATGAAGAGCTAAGGTCTGAGCATGGAAAATTTTAGGGGCTAATGTTCGCCCAATGGGCTAATTTTCCATGAATTTTCCAAAAAACGATTCGCCAATTTCCAATTTTTATAAAAGATGATTCGCCCAAATTTTAGAATATAAAATTATTTACCTTAAAAATCGCCAACATTATATAGTGGCTATATGATAAATCATTATAAATTTGAATAATTTTACAAATATATCATTGATAAATTTATAGTTTGCATATTAGGGATTAGTGAGATTCGCCAATGTTTCTAAACTTCAAGAAAATTTTCCATCCTTAAAATTTTCCTTGGGTCTGAGACTTGCTTAGGAGGTCAGTATAAGTGATGATAGACCCGTATTGACTGTAAATAGTCATGGTGATGATATTTTTTGTGTAACAGATTGCCACCTAAAGTGCGAAGTCTGTAGTAGATGAGGATTTTCATTTATCATTTAGGAAGAGTGAAGTACATTATCATTTCGAGGATCATCTTGCGGAGAGCCCAGTTGGAACCTGTAAAAACATTCAAATGCAAAATATATATATGAGATCATATCATCGTTGAGGTAGGAATTCCCATACTCAGATCAAAACTAATTAGAAAACTGACTACTGCTCTGATATAGGAACGATCTTGTAATACATCACAAGTATAGACACATGTAGACACAGTATGGTCACAACCATCTATTTATGAATAGTCTACAATATAATGAATACAAAATTCCTCGTAGCCTGGATGGTGGAAACTAGATCTAGTGTCTTCATTTTTACTTCCCGAAATAGTACGATTCTATCCGTACGAATGAATGTGTTGAAGTCGAACATGTTAGAAACCACTTGATTACCAGTCGATGATGTAAGCTGTTAACAAGTGTTAGAGAAACCACCAATAATGATAATGGATCTCAAAGTACTCAGTACAATGCATGAGATGTGATTAGATGTGTCGATGTTGAACATGTCATGAAATCCTTCGATCGAAGGTCAATGATGCAACCTATCGTCGAAGGCGAGAAACCTGCCATTAAGGCATGCAGATCCCAAGGTACTGGTTATTTCTAGATCATCTTTCTAGATAAAGAGCTGAAGTCGATAGAAAGAGATCCGTCGTAGGCAAGCCCACAATACGAAATCATAGATCAAGTTTGAAGAAATTTATTTGCAAGGACTGACTCAGGGATGGTCAAGATGGATGACAGATATTTTTGCCAATGAATGGCTTATTTGCACTGATCTCTTGAACACACAACGACACAACAGATGGTTTTGTGATGATTGACCCAAAGTTAATACCTAGAAACCAGCTGACGACTTTCAATGTGGTTCGATCAACTGTTAGGCAAAGGATTTCCCAACCTAGGTGAATGAAAGTGTCGTGTTCAAGAGTGGTTACAAAGTATGACAAACAGGCTCATTTTTCTCTCTTTTCCCCCACCATTTCTGGCAAGTACCTCTTTATTTTTT
>APFE031073464.1:149886-166423 GCA_000404065.3 Pinus taeda | reverse complement strand
TTCTTTCTTATCTTGCTTCTTCTTCTTCTTCTTCTTCTTCCCTTTCTTCTTCTTCTTAGCCACCTGGTTACTAGCATCGAGGCTTTTACCAAGCGAAGAGGAAGAAATGGAGGAAGAAAAATTAGATGAAGAAGGTAAAGGGTCAACAGAATGTTGGTGATGTTGAGATGGTGAACTCCGTTGAGGTGAAGCATTCAGTTGAGGTGGAATAATTGGAGTATTTGGGGCCAACGAAGTTGAAAATAACCATATCGGTAAACCTATTGTAAATCCAGGTAATGACAAAGTAGCCATATAAGGAGGACCAACATTTCCAAGGAAAGGAAAAGTACTAGGATCCTTGTTAAGAGGGGTTCCTTGGTTGGTAAATTCCAGAACATTTGCCATTATATTCAACTTCAGTGAATTTTATTAACAATTTAAAACTAAAATTAACAATTCACAATTCACAACTAACAATTAAAATCCACAATTCACACCTATGGTCTCTAAAAGTAAAAACAAACAAATTAACATGCGGTATCAAATCTAAGAGACACCACACAAACAGTAACTTTCCATACTGAAGACACTAGTTGGTGATGAAATCCAACGTCGCAGAATTCAATACAGAAATGGCAGTTGGAACAGTTACCCTGAAAACCTGGTTAATGAATAGCCTGGCACAAATTCCTCCACTAAACCATCTCGAGTGAAGAGAACCCCCCAGAAAATCCAAGTGAGTCTAGCCGACGTCTGCTCCAGGTACAGTGGGATCTTCCCTCCACCGTCACCTTAGGAAAGAATCTTATAGAATATGGTCACTATGGTTACCAACAGAAACAAATATACCTGGTGGAACAGTCTACGATCCGATACGCACGCAAGGGCAGAGTAGCTAGCTCAATCCCCTTGAAGGCTCCTTGACATAATCCAAGGTTTACCAACAAGTGACCCCAGGCTCCTCGACAATGGTTAATCCAAGGTTTACCGTTTTTAATACGTGAACATTTGGCATCGTTCCCAATGAGGAAGGATTGATTCCCACACTGGTTCGGACATGATCTCATGCTTCTCCTTTAAGAGGAGATTTCCCACAGCATAGATGCAACAGTTTGATTTTTCTCCTACCGCAAGATACAACTACTTGTTTGTTTTACTGTCTTGGAGAGTTAATTACTCCCTACTCCAAGGCACTAGCCTAAGCTAGATTGGTGGAGAGAGCCCTAAAAATGTAAAATTTACTAGATGAATTTTAATTAAGCGCTGTGTTATTTAGGTTGTTATTACTCAAAAGGATAAATGGATATGAAACCAATGGTGTTATGACCCAACCCAAAACTGAATGCAATCAAATATGATAATGTAATCTTTTTAATTCGATGAATCCTAACTAAAGTAAGGATAGAGTTTCCATTCACTTCCAACAATGCAAAAAATTGATCACTAAGAGAAAATATAACAAATTCTCTAATGCACTAATTTCATCAAGAAAAACTAATGCAAATCAATTCCAAAATAGTTTTTATTTTTATTTTTGTGCGTTAAAAACAAGCATAAAAATATGTAAATTCAAATCAAAGAAAGTTGATCTAAATCTACAATTGATTTTCAGAATGTAAACTATGCAATTTTAATCTATGCACAATTCACTTGAAAAGTATGCAAATATAATCTACGCGCATTTTTCATTCATATTCTGAAAATGAGAATTCTAATTATGCAAATGTGATCTATGCAAGAGAATTCTCAAACACAAGATGATTCTAGTGTAATCTAAGGACCAATCAAGTGCAAGTCAAGAAAATTGGGTGAGAGTTCCAAAGATCAAAAAATAAAAACACTCAAAGGCGATTAACACTCATACACAATTTAGCCCCCCCAAGTGAATGAGGGGGAATTTTTTTTGCAAAAACAAAAGAAAAAAGATGCAAAATTGTGAAAAGACTGAGACAAACCTCCAAGTAATGACCAAAGGAAATCAAATTAAGAATTTCTCAAAAAAAAGACTCAAAACACCCAATTGATAAAAGCTTAAAATAAGAATGCCAATGGAATTGACCTAAGAAAAGTTCCTGACAAGTCACGTGCAGATCTGGGCAGAGGCTAAAAACACATTACCAAAACCTAAGCTGACTGAAAGAGAAAACCTTAAGTTTTTCAAAATTTTGACACGGTCCACAGGCTCCCAATTTACCCAGGTGTGGTACCGCTCTGTGTGTAAAGCAAAAGTGCAGGTATTCCCGCACTGTGTTACAAGCAGAGGGTGCGGTCCTGTCCCAAAAGTATGAAAAACAAAGATAATTCAAGATCTACTAAATCTATCCAATTCCACACACAACAAGCCAAAATAGGAAACAAAAACACAGTTTCTCAGGTCAAAGTGAAAACAAGGAAAACAATCAAGTCCCCAACGGAGTCACCATTTTGTCACACGGAAAGGGTCGAGGTTGCGGACAAGATCGACCTTCCTAGTATCTAAAGATATCTAGTGACAAGCAAGCCAATCAAAAACTATCTTTCTCTAAATATGCAATCAAAACAAAGGCAAACAAGTGTTTTAGGCCTACCTTGGATCCAGTGCAAGTTTGTGGAAGCCTCGCTCCCTCGCTCCAAATGAGCTTCCTTGAAGTGTAAGTCTGCAAACACAAACAAGCAAACAAATTAAATAGCACCTGAAAAGCCAATATCATAAAGCATATTCATCATAATGATTAAGGAGATTATGAAACAAACCACATAAGACAATTTGTTGAGAAAAATGAATCTGATTGTATTAATTCAAATGAAGAAGAACTTTACAACCTGTGCCTTGATTCTGTACAAGCTCCTCCCAGGGTCCGACAAGAAGTCTCCTCTACTTTGACAAGTTTCACTCACTTCCCAATGAAACCAAAAGGTATGTGATCTCTCCTCTCAAGTTTAACTAGGAATTTCCAATTCCATCAACATTTACCCTCAAAATAATCAGCTTCTAACCTTCCCAGCAACTGACCCAATGCCTTAATTTATAGTGCAGTGGAGGGAAGTTACTAGGTCCTCCTTCAAAGGGATAAAGCCCTCCTTCAAAGGGCTAGCTCCTCCTATCAAGGGATTAGCTCCTTCTCTTTTGGGATGCATGAACCACCTTGGAGCGAACAATCCACGTCAAAATCCTTCTAGAAACATCTAGAATTAATCCAAAAGTGAGTTTTTTAGGATAAACTTGCGCCTTTTTGACTTTTACAGGGGTATGCACCCACCCCTTTACAGACAGAACGTGTAGGTATGCAGGTAATATGAACAAAGGGTGCAGGTCCATAGGTAAAAGTAGGAGAAAGTACGGAACCAGAGTAATATCGATTTTCAATGTCTTTCTCTCATTTCCAAAGCTTGACATGAAGAGCTAAGGTATGAGACTTGCTTAGGAGGCTAGTATAAGTGATGATAGACTCATACTGACTGCAAATAATCATGGTGACGATATTTTTGTGTAACAAATATGACTATCAAGAATGGGCATATGTCCAAGCAGTTAGTCTTATACCCTCCTTCTCAGCCATCTCTAGAACATGAATTACCATTGTGTCTGGAAGAGGAGGAGGAAGATGAAGTTTATTCCACCCAACACTATACCTTAGAAACAACCATGGGAGGGGGAGAACAGGATGAAGATGATTTGATTGAACACATACTCCAAAATCCAACTCCTAGTACATTTTTAGAAGTAGTAAAGGAAACCCAAAAAAACCATTAGATTGATCTATTCTTAGCCGATTCCAACCCCATTCGAGTCAAAACCATAGAATTTGGCCCCCGGAGAACTTTGAAAATCAACCCATCTCTTTCTGTTCAGCAAGAAGAAAAGTTGTGCAACCCGCTAAAGGAACACTTGGATGCCTTTGCTTGGAGTTACAAAGAAATGAAGGGAGTGCACCCCTCGGTGTGTACTCACCACATTTATATCAAAGAAGGTTGCAATCTAGTCCGACAACCCCAAAGGAGGATGAATCCATCTCTTAAGGATATAGTCAAAGAAGAACTGCAAAATCTGCTAGATGCAAGATTCATTTACCCTATCTCAGACAGTGAGTGGGTCTCTCCTTTGGTGTTGGTTCAAAATAAAAATGTTAAGTGGAGGATTTGTGTCGATTACAGGGAGTTAAACAAAGCCGCAAAGAAGGATAATTTCCCTCTACCTTTCATTGACCAAGTGCTAGATGGTCTCGCAGGAAAAAGTTCTTCTCTTTCCTAGATGGATTCAATGGGTACAATCAAATCCAAATCAGCCCAGAAGGCCAGGATAAAACCACCTTCACTTGTCTTTGGGCTACTTTCACCTATAGGGTCATTCCTTTTGGCCTATGCAATGCTCCTGCCACTTTCTGGAGAGAAGTTTTGAGTATCTTTGCCGAATTAGTCCATGATGCGGTAGAGATTTATATGGATGATTTTACACCTTATGGATGTGATTTCGAGGAGGCTTTGTCCAACTTGGGTAAGGTCCTGCACAAATGCATTGAGATGAACCTGTCACCCAGTCCCAAAAAATGTGAATTCTTGATGACTGCAGGGACTGTGCTTGGTCATTCAATATCTCAGCAAGGACTGCAAGTGGACCCAAACAAAATAGCTATCATCCAAAGGGTCCCACCTCCACAAAAGCAGAGAGATGTTAGAAGTTTCCTAGGGTTAGCTGGATACTACCGAAGGTTTATAAAAGACTTGAGCAAGTTGGCTTCTCCTTTATTTGGTTTGTTGGCCAAAGACTCTAAGTTTGTATGGTCAAAAAGTTATCAAAAGGCCCTAGACACCCTGAAGGACAAGTTAACCAGTGCACCGATTCTCCGAGGCCCAAATTGGGCCCTTCCTTTTCATATACATGTTGATGCCTCACAAAAAGCCATAAGAGTAGCCCTAGGCTAGATAGATGAAAAATTGCCTTATGCCATTTACTTTATCAGTAAGAATCTGTCAAAGGCCGAACTGAACTACATAGTGACCGAAAAGGAGCTCCTAGTTTTGTGCATTCATTGAACAAATTTAGGCATTATATTACAGGCTATCAAACATTTGTACATACTAACCATGCTGCAATCATATATTCAATGAATAAACCTGATGTGAATGCCCGGGTTGTTAGATGGTTACTTTTATTACAACAATTTTATTTAACTATTGTTGATAAGCCTGACAAGGAAAATGTTGTTGCATATTTTTTGTCTAGATTAACTTTGCTTGCAGGTGAGGAGGGGATGGTTGATGATCAATTACTGGATGAGCACTTATTTGCCATTTCAGTTATCTCTTCATGGTTTCCTGACATAGCAACCTATTTGGTATCTGGACAGTTCCCACCGAATTTGTCCTCCAAAGAGAAAAGCAAGATTGTGAGGAAGAGTGCCCCCTTCACTTGGATTGGGGGCAACCTCTTCAAGCTAGGCCCGAATCAAATTTTGAGAAGGTGTGTCAGGGAGGAGGAAGTATTTGACATCCTTCGGACCTGTCATGATGGGCCTTATGGAGGTCACTTTGCAGTAAAGAGGACATCATTTAAAGTGTTACAAGCTGGTTATTATTGGCCCACTCTTCATCAGGATGTGAAAAGATATACTAGTAAGTGTGATCGGTGCCAAAGGATGGGAAAGCCTATTCCAAGAGATGTGTTCCACAAAAAATTGTCACCATGACTTTCTACAGTTTGTGTGAGTCCATCAACACTCATACATACCTCTTTTGTAAGTCTTAAGCCTCAGCTCTTCATGTCAAGCCTTGAAAATGGGAGAAAGACCTTAAAAATATCTCAAATCCTAGTTTCGCACTTTCTCCTAGCATTGCCTACGGTGCCACACCCAATGGTCATGTTTGCTGCGAACCTGACCGCTCTGTCTGTCAAGTGATGGGTGCGAACCCCTGTAAAAGTTAAAAAGGTGTGAGTTCATTCTTAAACACTCATCTTGGGTCACTTCTGGACACTTCTAGAAGGAATATTGCACTGGCAAGTCTGCTCCACCTTGGTTCATCCATTCCATAACTAAGGGAACTAACTCCATGATATGAGGTGCTTATCCCATTGAAGGAGGAACTTATCCCTTCAGTGGTGGACCTGCAACTTCCTCCATTTGCACTATAAATTCAGGCATTGGGTTGGTTGTAGGAGAGGTTGAAAGCTGAAGATTCTTGAGGGTAGATGCTGTTGGAAATTAGACTTCCTTTTTGAGCTTGTGAGAGGAGAGATCACATACCTTTCATTTCATTTGGGAAGTGAATGAGGCTTGTCAAAGTAGAGGAGAATCCTGCTGGACCCTGGAAAGAGCTTGTGCAACATCAAGGCAAAGGTTGTAAGGTTCTTTTATTCATAAAGTTAATACAATCAAGTTTGTTTTTCTCAATGAACTATCTCTAATGGTTTATTTTATGAGCTCCTTGATCTTCATAATGAACATGTTTTATTATAATATCTATGCAGGTTTGCTTTGATGTGTGTTTGTTTGTGTATGCAGGTTATTAAAAGGGAACTGCTTGAAGTTGTTGGAATAAAGCTGCCACAAACAAGCGCTGGACCGAGGTAGGGTCTGTTACACCTCTTAGTTTTCATTTATGAATTGAAACATGTTTAGAGAAGAGTATATTTGTTTGTGCTCCTTGTTGCTAGATATCATTCAATACTAGGGAGATCGGTCTTGTCCGCAAGAACGATTTATCCGGCCAACAAGATGAAATGCCTCTGCAACTTCAAGTGACTTTCGAGCCATTTGACAAGTGGGGCATGGATTTCATTGGACCTATTGACCCTCCTTCCAAGGAAAAGTAGTATATCATTGTTTGCACTGACTATCTGATTAAGTGGGCTGAAACCAAGGCAATCAAGGCAACAACAGAGGAGAAGGTGGCTGAGTTCTTAAGGGAGAATGTATTTACAAGTTTGGGTACCCTAGAGAACTGATCACTGATCAAGGTAGCCAATTTACCTCCAACATGATTCAAGACTTGCTAAGCCAGCACAAGATCAAGCATAGAACCTCCACTCCCTATCACCCACAAGCTAATGGGAAAGTGGAGGTGACCAACAGAGCATTGGAGGGCATCCTAACCAAAGTGGTTAGCAGCAGTAGGAAAGGTTGGGCAGATAGACTAGTTGAGGCCACCTGGGCCTATAATATCACCTGGAAGACCACCACTAGATTCACACCCTATGAGATGGTCTATGGAAAAAGGCCCTGTTGTCCATTGAGTTTGAGTATAATACATTGGGGATGGAAACCCAGCTAGATATAGATCTCTACAATGAGAAAAAGAGAGATTGCTCAAGTTGAATGGTTTAGATGAGTTCGGAATGCAAACCCTCCTACATACAGAGGTAACTAAAATTTAGAGGAAGATCTGGCATGAGAAGAACATCAAGGATACGCAATTTCAAGAAGATGATTGGGCTTTGTTATATGATTCCAGATATGAATACTTTAAGGGCAAGTTAAGGACAAGATAGTTAGGGCCTTATGTTATAGAAAGATGTCATGATAATGGTTCAATGCAAATCAGAACCATAGATGCAGCAGCCATTCCTTTACTTGTTAATGGACACAAATTGAAAGTTTACAAGAGGCCATTGCCAAAGAAAAAGTTCATTGATGGTATCAATAAAATAGTGATGGTGGTGGAGCAAGTGATAAGCCCCAGAAATGAGCAATTATATGGGCTTATTCAGCCTCCTAATTTGACTTAATCCACCATTATCATTAGTTTATTGCATGTTTTTTATTATATTTATGCTAATAGAGTGAATTGGGTTAGTCATTATGCCAACAAGTCTAATGTGTGCTTTATGCAGTCTTTTTGGTCAATTTTGAGACAAAATCAAAGGTTTTAATGAGCACTTGGCAGCCAAATTCGTGGAAGAAAAAGAGAGAGGATTTGTAGGAAGGTGTCCCCTTCATTTATGGGCCCTTACCTTGAATTATCCATCAAAAACTCGGAGCACAAGGGGCAGCCGAGCAAGGGCTAGTAAAGTTGCTGTTAACTGCAAGTTTTGGCAGTCGAGTCCCTAAAGTTTAGGAGGATTGTTGGGGTCCTCAATTTGTATAAATAAGAAGGCATAGGGCCTCATTTGGGTTAGGTAGTTAAATTAGCTAGTTTTTAGTTCAATTTTAGTTAGTCTTTAGTTAGATTGTAGTTAGATTTTAGTCAGTAGGTTAGCACTCTAGTGCTGCTCTGTTTTTGCTCATTTGTGGAGCCTTTGCTGTAAACATTTATGTGATATGGTTATTTTATGAATAATGGAGATTAGTTGTATTTTGCCTCAGTTCTTAGCTTCTTTTTAGGAGCTTGTAGCTCTTGGGGTTGGGCCCAACCCAAGTGCCAAGACCTCATCCACGCACTGTTATATGTTTTTCTGCGGTCTTTAATTAATTTCTGCTAGTAGGTTACAATCTTGTTTAGTTATTTAGTTCATTTTTGATGATAGAAATAGTTTTTCATGTTTAGATTGATTTGATAGGTTAATAAAAGAGAATATCTTTAGGAAAAAGCTATCAAGCACCCCTGATCTCACCTCTCCCTCCATGGGACCATGAGCTGAGACCAATGTGTCCTTGCTGCCACCAAAAACACTGTCTTTGCTTCATCATGCAATTGTTAGTGTTAGATTCTCATTTGCAGAAGTTGATACCAGTTGTGGTTAAATGCTCAGGTTCATGATTGCTTAGTTTGCATAGCTTTTTCACATGATTTCATTGCAAATAAACTTCTGTTCATTTTTTTTGTTGATAATTAGGTCAGATTAGGTTGCAGTAGCTAGGTCCTTTATTTTTCTAGTCTTTCTTCGATCAGTCTTGAGAAATAGTATGCAGAGCATCTGTAATACCTCTTTGCCTACCTTTACCCCATCAATGCAACCTGCTTCATCCTCTAACTTAGATTCTTGCCTTTCATTTCCCATATTCTCTCATTTTGCCCTAATTTCTACATTCTTATGCATCATTGCTCCCTCCATCCTTGTGTTGGGTGTGGAGCCTGATTATCTTCTATATTCAAAAGTACCGCCAAATTGGACCCCATTTCAAAATGGGGGCGGCAACACTGCCCATAAAATATTCGCTGCAGGGGGGGTCTAGGGGGGGCCGGCTGCGACTTTTGGGAGCCTCCCCTTGGCGGGGGGTTTTGGGGGCAGCGCCCCCGAAGCTAAAAACAACTGTAAAATTGCCTTGTAAAAGTATAGTAATTTCTAGTCAATCTGGGTTGTTCATTAGGCAGATGATCTGATGGTAGAACTTATGTTTAGTTTAGGTTTTTTTGCCCTAGAAGGCAACCACTCTCTTTGTATGAGGGAATTGTATTTGAGGCTGTGAGATAGATGTGTGTATTCTGTGTGTGAGCGAGAAACAGAGAGGTGAGACTATGAGAGAAGACAGAGGATATTACAACGGATTTGCTGTAGGTTGTGTCTCTTCATTTTTCTTGATAATAGAAAGGAATGACTGGCTGTTCGGGGTGGACGTAGCCCAAACTCGGTGAACCACGTATATCTGTGTCTCTCTTGTTTTGTGCGTTTTCTGTGTTTATATTTCTGCAATATTTTGTCTTCCATTGTTCTGTAATATTTAATATTCTAACACCTTGAACAAATCCAATCACTCCTTAGCCTCATTCACCAGGTCCTAGACCCCTTAATATCCTTATCCAACCTCCATTTCCACTTTCCCACCATTTTTCCTCCATCAACCCTCCAAAATCCTCTTTTCGGAACATCCTGTAGAAATTACAGAACACCCTGTAGAACCCCTGCAGACTTCCTGTAGAAGCTCACGAAAGCGGTTTCTTGAGATCCAATCACTGTGAAACTCTCTGGAAGGGTGCTATGGACCCCTTAGGCCCTCTTCTAACCTTCCCAACCTTCAGCAAGCATTTCCTTTCGCCAATCCACCTATGCATAGTAAAAAACAGTTAAAGCACATGCACAATAATTCTGCCAACTTACTCAAAAATACAAAAAGATGTTTCTTTTCAGATTTCACTTTAGAAGTAGCTTAGTCACATGCATTTTACCTTTATAAGAGTCAATGGCATTCCTTTCTGTAGCTTTCATCATTTTTCTTACATCAGTAGGGTTAGTTGGTAAAACTAGGGTTTGCTAGGGTTTGCATTTCCTTTCCACTTGTCGCTTCTTTCTGCAAGTAGATTAGCCTCTGTTGAGTTAGCTTTCATCCATCACAGTTAAAAGCTTCTTTTAAGACCTCATAGAAGTTGGCTTAAGCTCCTAGCGGACATGTGCCAGCTGATCAACTGACAGCCGCGGCAAGAGCTAGTACTTGTGCATATAGCACCGTCGCTTCCAAGTTTGTTACGAACTACCAGGTTGATAAAAGTAAAGAAGGGAGCCCTAGGAGTTGCAGCATTATTGCTGCAATATTGGGGTCCACCATCTTTTTGGCACCGTTGCCGGGGAAGCGTCGGAGTATTTGTGATTGTTGTTTTTCTTCTATTTTCTACTACAACCTTCTACTCAGTAGTTTATTTCAGCAAAAGTAGAGTAGTTGTTTCATTTCCATTCTGCAATTTCATTTCTGCAAAAGTAGATTAGACATTTCTTGCTTTCCTAGATTAGCATTTCAATTCTGTAAGCGTAGATTAGCATTTCAATTCCGCAATTTCAATTTTGCAAGCGTAGACTAGCATTTCATTCCTACAATTTCATTTGAGCAAAATAGATTAGTCCTTTCCTACTTTCATTTCAATTCCGCATTTTCATTTTAGCAAGATAGATTTTAGTTAGCTGCAGTTTAATCTATTTCATTTTTACAGGTACAAGCAGAAAAAAAAAAAAAAAAAAAACAAAAAAAAAATTCAACAGAAAAGATTTCATTTCATGCCTTGTAGGAGTAGAGATAAGTCAGAAAAATGTTTGCACAACACCCCCCACTGCTTCACATAGCCAACCTTCTCTCTTCTTCGATGGTTGTGATTAAGAAGAACCCCTAGGTGGATAACAAGACATATTTGAAGAACCTCTAGGGGAGAAGAAGAAAAAAACATTCCTCTAGAGCAAATGGCTACAAACAGAAATGTTCGGAGCAGTACCTTATCCAAAAACGAATTTGCAAATCAGATAGAAGGTTTCAAGAGCGAGGCGGGGCAGTTTCTTTCCATGCAACTAGATACCTTGCGGATCCAAAGGAAGCAAGAGGAAGCCAAGAGGGTTTTGGCCATATTTTGTCCTAGGTGCACTAGAAAGCATCCTAGGAACGAATGTCCATTGCACTCCATAGAAGTGTGTTTTGTCTGTGAAAAATACCATCCTACAGATCAGTGCCCTTCCTTACCTAGAATCAAAGCTACATATCAGAGGGCCAAAGGGGCCACTGAACCACTCTATTATATGAACCAAATGAGGCCACATAGACCCATACCTTACTAGCAGGGAATGCAAGGGACATCCCAGACCTATTACGATCCCTATCAAGCCACTTTCATGCCTTCTTGGGGTCCCCCTGCTCATCCTTCCTGGTCCACACCTCCTCTTTGGTCCTTCACATCTTCATATTATGCCCAACCAGCTGCTCATCCATTTGACCCCTACACTCAGCCAAAACCTCAGTGGAATGCACCTCATCAGGGGTGGAGGCTCCAATACAACACTCCTCCCACTCCTTTTCCTCCACGACCTGCTCAACTGCAACCATTGCCTCTTGCTCCACCAAGGCAACCCCAAATGCCTGCCCAACCAAACTCGAACCCAAATAACAGGCAGGCTCAGCAAGTATATAGTGGGAAACCACCTGCCCAACCACAAACCCATCCACATCCATCTCAAATACACACCCCCACTCAACTACTAATACCACCATTTCCAAACCCGCACATTGGAATAGCTCAATCCAATTGCAAAGCTGAGGCACAACATGTCCAAACGACTCTTCTTGAACTCAATGATCTTCACCATAGCTCATGAAGAGTATTGCAAGAAAGAGATTATATTGATATCATTGAAGGACCACATCTAGCAAAAGAAGATTCAAAAGAGGAGATCAAAGAAACATGGGTTGCACTTGATGAAGAGAAGACATCAGAATCAGAGATAGAGAGAGTTCCCTCATGGTTACCATCAAATCCTCCATGTACTCAAGAGAAAAATCAGCAAAAAGAGGAAGTTGAGAAGGTCATGGTAGAAGGTGACACGAAGAATGATCCAGATTAGCGGAAGGACTAAGGATATCAGAGCTATATTGAGATATGGTTCCAGACAGTCACTAAGTTGCAGCAGTGCTCTCTTCCTCAGCTATGCTTGATCCCTTCAAAGTCAAATCATTTGGTCTCTGAAATTCGGATACCTTTCAAAGCATGCATTTCGAGCCTCCACATCATTTTGTCTCTAATCTTGATGTGAACATGGCTCCATTGGAAGTGTTTTTATACTTGAAAATGATTTCGTTTTTCAAGTAGGGTAGGGTAGAACAAAAAAAAAATGAAAATAAGAGGAAAATAAAAATCTAAGGTGAAAACCTCCTCGGAGGTGCCTTAGATTGGATCATTGATTGAAAACATTCATGAGGCAGTCAATGGGTTGGAAAGAAGAGAAAATAAAAAGAGAATAAGATCCCTTGGAGGTGCCTAGGGCAGGCAATTAGGGTGAAAACCTCCATGAGGCGCCCTAGTTGTTTTCAAAAAAAAGAAGAGAAAAAGAAAGAAGAAAAGAGAAAAAGAAAAATAAACCTAATTTCCATTGAATAATTGCAGGTTGCAGCAAGGACATTGCAGGATAGGAGGATCACTCAAAACAAAGACAGAGGAAGTTTTGTGCCTTCTACAGGAAGTTCTGTGTCTTCTACAGGAAGCCTACAAACGAGCCAAAATTGATCTTCGAAGAGGACCAGAAGGCTAGGAATATGTCCATGAGGCCTGCACACATTCATGTTTCCATCCCTCACCCTTCTCCATTATTTTTTCCATCTCATTGTGCTTCTTTCCTAAAAACTGTGTGTTCTACAGGAAGTTCCTGTAGAAATTATAGGAAGCTAGAAATGGATTTCAAAAAGGTAGTTTGGTGAACATGATAGCTTCCTAAAGGGTTCATAAGTCCTCATACAATCTTCAAACTCCTCCTCCATCATTTCCATGCCTGCATCACAGCCTAAGCTCATTTTTTGTTACTTAGCAAACCGCGTGAAGAATGCTTTGAAGCAAAAATACATAGAACAAGAATTTGTTTTTTCCCTCACGTGAAAACCGTGCATCCATTTACAAAACCATTTTATGGGGAGTTGTATACGGATGATGGAAACATGCCCGAGCAATTTCAGCCAATTCCGGTGCATGGTTTCCAAGAAATCAACCTCCATCACCTTCAGCCATTTTTGTATTTTCTCCATATCCGTGCATCCGTTTCAAAATCTGTTTCATGGGGAGATGCATTTGGGTGATAGTAACCTACTCAAGCAGTTTCAGCCAATTCCAATGCACAGTTTCTGAGAAATTGACCTCTGTAATCTTCAGCCAGTTTCAGTTTTTCTCGATATTCGTGCATCCATTGACCACAATTTTTCTATGGAAGGTGCATAACAATGATAGAAGAATACTCAGAAAGTTTAAGGTCAATCCGATCTATCGTTTGGGAGATATGGAGAAAACAAGTCGCTATCCTGCAAAAATCCAGCATCAGCAGCATGAAGGTGCAAATCTGAAGGATGAAACTGACTTCTGCAGCTTAGATCCGGGCAGAGGATACCTGTGCAAGAAAAATAACCACACATTAGACAACAAAAAGCTTATAGCATAAAGGATCCAGGTGTTGGCATTATGTTTCTGGTATAGCTATATGTTACAGATGTTGTACTTGATGGCAACACCTGTGGAAAGGCTCTCAATATGTTGAAAATTAAGAAGTACGCAGGAGAACAGTTCAGAAGATGCGTACCCACAGGTACACCATGAAGGGACCGCGGCCAGACACGCAGGTCAGCCATTCAGGAGGTGCGTACCCCCAGTGCACTCACTTCAAGGTAGAGAAAAGCACATGTGGGGTTTCTTATGTTTAATCCTTGGTATTTAGCCGACGGTATTTGTGTTATTATGGTTTTGGCTCGTGGTATTGATCCATGATTTTGGGAGGAGCTTGCCTATATAAAGCAAAGGAGATCCCTTGGCTAAGCATCTTTTGCAAATTGAATATCTTAAGATCTGAAATATTGGGTTATTGTTTCAAACGCTTGATCTATATGAAAGTGAAGTGGAAAGCGAATCTGTGAAGGGTGATCTCTCGAGCGCATGATCAGACCTGGGCATCCGACTAACTGTAGCACATTGGTGATCTGTAAATTCGGCCCTAATCAGAAGTACGCAGGTGTTTAACTGGGTATCTGCGTAGGTATGCAGAGCAGAAGAAGGGTAACTACGTGGGTACGTAGAGCAGAAGAAGGGTAACTGCATGGGTACGCAGAGCAGAAGAAGGGTGACTGCGTGGGTATGCTGAAGCAGAAGAAGAAGGGTTGCGTGGGTACGCAGCGCAATAGTGGTTCAGGTACGTAGACACAGTAAAAGTACGCGGTGTGATAGTCTTTCTGAGTGCGTACTACAGTGGGAGTACGCGGCGTGATAGTGTATCTGGGTGCCTACTGTACGCAGCGCGGTAGAAGAAGAAGTGCGTGGGCATGCGGCACATCAGAAGAAACTCTGCGGGTATACGCAGGGAAGCAGAAGGTGAAGTGCGTAGCGACGCAGGCCAGAGAAAGGAAAATTGCGTATCTGTCTCATGACTTTCTGTTGACTGAATTTTTCTGTTGATAAGGTGTTCTAGGTTTAGTTATGTTTTGTTGATCTGGTTACTGCAGTTGATTGTGAAATCTACATGTACTTGATGATCATTTGATGAAAAGTGGTCCTTGTAAGAAAAGAAGTAGGGGGTTGTAGCTCCCTTCCAGGAGAGAATGGAAAATGAGAGAGAGTTGTAGCTCTCTGCAGGTTGTAGCCTGCGTACTGGTAAAGGAATGCACCAATACAAAATCATTGTAAAAGAAGTTTCTAAGAAGATAGAGACATATTGCAGCAGGTGGTTTTCACCCACATTGGGTTCCCACCTTATATCTGGTGTTCTTTGGTGTGACTATCTGTTTTTCTTGTTTCATGCTCATTGGTACTGACATACAAGTTAATAATACATATCTGAAGTTTGAATTAAAGAAAAGAATTTGATAATACTGATTCACCCCCCCTCTCAGTATTATTTCCAACATAATCCTTGTTAGCCCCTTTGCGAAATGGGGCATCGATTTCATTTCATGTAACCCTCACTCAGCTAAGGGGCATGGCTATATTATCCTAGTTGTGGATTATTTTACGAAATGAATTGAGATAATGCCTACATTTAGGGATGATGATGGAACCTCATGAAAATCCCATTTGACTGTGGAAACCTAGTTTCAACAGTCACCCATTAACATCTGTGGAAACCTAGTTTCAACAGTCACCCATTAACATCTTGGCTTCTGTTGTAATGTTGTCATAAAACCTACCCAATTCATCGATGAAGCAATTTGTGAAGTATATCTGCAATTCCTATAAGGTGCACTCTATTCTGCTTAATGTTTTCCTTTAAAATCTCAATCTACTAATCCCATAGAATCTGTTGAACTCCTTCCTGGGATCTGTAATTGCAAGCTTGAGGATGGTAAATCTGACCAATGCAAATGCATTGTATTCTGGAATGTGCAAGAGATCCTAAGTGTGCTTGATCGTCGGATGGCCGGAACACTTAAATGACTGTCTAATTCCCTATGCCTATTGCTATGTCCAGAGTGCCTGGAAACTGGGTGCCATGGGTGCAAGCAGGGCCAGTTGAATGTGGAGGAGACTGATGAATTTGGAAGGAAGATACTGTCAGATGATGACATTAAGAAAGGAAAGAAGGCAGTGGATGAAATATTTGAGTATATTTCTAGTGGAGACATGAAAAGGGAGCATCCTTGCATTTGCATTCCACTTTCTCCATCAGGCTATGATTACTGGACAAAGCTGCTGAACAGATCTTTCAGAGCTACGGGAGAATCTGACAGTGCTTACAACACTAAGTCTTTAATAGTGCCAAGGTTAACAGAGATATCACTCAACCTTATACTGATTGGTTGGTTCAGAGTGGATGGCTTCTCCAGCTCTCTTGTGGCAAGAAGAGCAATTAAAGATTATGTAGTAGATAGTAAGGGAAGTGGGTTTGCCATCGGTGATTTTCTAACAAATGGTATGGCCCAAAACAACTACCAGTGCCGGGTGTTGAACTTTAGAGGTACTCATTAGGGCATTAGAACCTTGTCCTATATAGTAGGATATTTCAACCTCTTTTGCTCCATATTTTGGGTGCTCTTTATTTCTATGCAACCTACAAACATTGGAAAATGGTACGATAAGCAGTCTGAATCACCTTCCAAATACAGTGTTATTGTTGCCATATTGGTAGGCATTGGTATTGCTTTGGGCATGGATTGCTTACATTTGCATTTGATAAGAGATTCCAGATCTAGTAGTGCATCCAAGGAGTCAACCGTTAAGGTTGATGAACCCAAAGAGCCAACATCTACTGCTTCCCAAGAAGCAA
>APFE031073464.1:54816-142397 GCA_000404065.3 Pinus taeda | reverse complement strand
TTGCGGCACAGGTTCAGGGGAGCATATAATGCATTGTTGGCATTATGGAGGATGTACAAAAGGAGATCATGGAATCTGGTCTGAATATAGCTGCAATATGTCTCTATCTCTTTCTTGGTCATTAATGGTGTTTGGTGGATTATGGTTCTTCTTTGTAGATCTGGTTCATATTCAGGGGGAGCATAGCCCTTTGCCCTTGATTTCAAAGGGGGAGAATGACACTAAAGTTTTTAAGGTTGCCATCAAGACCAAAGGGGGAGATTGTTGGCATTATGTTTCCGGTATAGCTATATGTGACAGATGTTGTACTTGATGGCAACACCCGTGGAAAGGCTCTCAATATGTTGAAAATTAAGAAGTACGCAGGAGAACAGTTCAGAAGATGTGTACCCGCAGGTACACCATGAAGGGACCACGGCCAGACATGCAGGTCAGCCATTCAGGAGGTGCGTACCCCCAGTGCACTCACTTCAAGGCAGAAAAAAGCACACGTGGGGTTTCTTATGTTTAATCCTTGGTATTTAGCCGACGGTATCTGTGTTATTATGGTTTTGGCTCGTGGTATTGATCCATGATTTTGGGAGGAGCTTGCCTATATAAAGCAAAGGAGATCCCTTGGCTAAGCATCTTTTGCAAATTGAATATCTTAAGATCTGAAATATTGGGTTATTGTTTCAAAATCTTGATCTATATGAAAGTTTTGTGGAAAGCGAATCTGTGAAGGGTGATCTCTCGAGTGCATGATCAGATCTGGGCATCCGAATAACTGTAGCACACTGGTGATCTGTAAATTCAGCCCTAATCAGAAGTACGCAGGTGTTTAACTGGGTATCTGTGTAGGTACGCAGAGCAGAAGAAGGGTAACTGCGTGGGTACACAGAGCAGAAGAAGGGTAACTGCGTGGGTACGCAGAGCAGAAGAAGGGTGATTGCGTGGGTACGCCGAAGCAGAAGAAGAAGGGCTGCGTGGGTATGCAGCGCAACAGTGGTTCAGGTGCGTACGCACAGTAAAAGTACGTGGCGCGATAGTCTTTCTGAGTGCGTACTACAGTGGGAGTACGCAGCGTGATAGTGTATCTGGGTGCGTACTGTATGCAGCGCGGTAGAAGAAGAAGTGCGTGGGCACGCGGCACGGCAGAAGGAAATCTGCGGGTATACGCAGGGAAGTAGAAGGTGAAGTGCGTAGCGACGCAGGCCAGAGAAAGGAAAATTGTGTATCTGTCTCATGACTTTCTGTTGACTGAATTTTTTTTGTTGATAAGGTGTTCTGGGTTTAGTTTTGTTTTGTTGATCTGGTTACTGCAGTTGACTGTGAAATCTACATGTACTTGATGATCATTTGATGAAAATTGGTCCTTGTAAGAAAAGAAGTAGGGGGTTGTAGCTCCCTTCCAGGAGAGACTGGAAAACGAGAGAGAGTTGTAGCTCTCTGCAGGTTGTAGCCTGCGTACTGGTAAAGGACTGCACTAGTACAAAATCATTTAAAAAAGTTTCTAAGAAGAAGAGACATATTCAGCAGTGGTTTTCAACCACATTGGGTTCCACCTTAAATCTGGTGTCTTTGGTGTGACTATCTGTTTTTCTTGTTTCATCTCATTATTATATGGTACTGAATACAAGTTAATAATACATATCTGAAGTTGATAAAGAAAAGAATTTGATAATACTGATTCACCCCCCCCCCCCCTCTCAGTATTATTTTCAACACCAGGCATGCAGCAGCAAAAAGGACCAAGCAGCACGCCAACTTACAGGTATGTGTCTAAACTAGTTCCTCTATTTGCATCTATATGATTCGAAAGTGCATAAACGAATGAAATGGTGGGATTAAGCCAGGAAGCTAGAAAAGTTAACCTGACAATGCCTTGTCTAGTTCTCTAGTGCTCAGCCGGAAATGATGCAGCATACGTGTATAGTCAACTCACGTGAAATTTAAAAAATATAGTTAGTGTTGGCTGTTTGAACTCCAGTGCAACTGATGTCAAGTGGTTAACAAGAAGAGAACATACAGTTCATAATAGCACTGCATGCTGCATGGGGCCAATGCACATCCAGCCACCTCATCTTCTCACACGAATCACGCTACAGTTAAACGATGCTCAGCTGAAACTATCACCACTCTTTGTTCACTGCATCTTCACGACATTCACAATTGAAGCACGTGTCCACCACTTCTAGATCAGCTAAACAATGGTCATCCACAAGATTCTTGCCTGATTTTTTTAAATTTATGCTGTTTAAAAAAAAAATCTCCTGCCTATCGGGCTCTACAGGAAGCGCAGTTTCGTTCTATAGGAAATGTAGAAAACAGCCATGCAGGAAGAAAACCTGGGATTTTCAGTGAATTTCAAGCTCAAAACGAGGTAGGATCGGGGAAGCTTCTTTGTGCATGATTTGTTTGTGCAAAGTGGTGAATTGAACATGGCATGAGATTGGAAAATCAGTGAAAAATCTGCCTATGAATTGGAAATAAAATGTTTGCCTGTGTATGGCACTGAGTGTCCCAGTGTTTCTGCATCAAAATTCTTCTCCACATTTCCTGTTTCTAAAATTCTCCTATAAGGAAGGCATATGCAGCTGTGAGAGCCAGCCTGTGGATGAACATTTTAAAATTTTCATATCTGAATGTGTCCTGAGAAGAAAACTTGGTCTCTGTCCTCTGTCTGTAGAAGCAAAACTCTTCCTTTCATAACTAGATAGCTGAGAGTTGAGTCACAACAGTCTTGAAACTAGGGAATTGTTACTCGTTGATATTAAACAGCCGAGGAATTCTTCCTTGAGTCCAAGGGGAAACCATAAACAACATTTCCTTTTCTGACCAAAACATAAAGAAAGGGGAGCACTCTCACCATGCCAGGGGGATTCATAATTCAGCATTATCCATGGTTATCATTTTAGGTTGTTGTTTGAACTTAGACATGGAATTGATTTACCTCCAGAAATGAATCTAAGCATTCCCTATTTTCTTCTTCAGTCACTGGTTGAATGTGGGACAAAAATGAATGAATGGATTCCAGACCAGTTGGCCCATCATGGACTCATCAAATTATTAGTAGAAGACGCCCTGCACACCTACATTATCCCCATATCATGGGAAATCTTCCGAAACATGTCTCGGGATGACAATATCAGAGTTTTGGCCGAAAATATCATCCCATCCAGCAGTGAGGAAGAAGAACACATAAAAAAAGGTGAGAAAACCAATGATGCAGAAATGCAAGACATTTAGGCAGAGTGAGAACAAAGAGGAAAAGGAGAAATGGGCCAGGTTGCTAAGCCTAAAACAGAGGTATAGACAACAGCACAAACACCACAGGAAAAGAGGATGTAGAGTAGAGCATAAAAGGCTGAAAAACCCCAAATAAGGGCTATCACAGCCAAAGAAGGCATGTCCAAACAACAGGGGAAGACACATCCTGAAATGGCAGCAACACAACCAGAAACAGTTGACACAGGGGCTTCTACAGGAAGTAGAGAAGAAGAACAGCGAGAGGAGAAATCACTTGAAATATTGGCAAGGGAGGCAGCAGCCGTGCTTGCCACCTTAAGCACACCTTCAAAACTAAAAAGGAAGAGAAAGAGGCAAAGCTCCATATAGTTTAAAGCGAGGAGGAGCACACAGATCAAAGTAGGCAGACCCCAGCCATAGTCAAAGGAGCCAATTGTCATTAAGGACACAAAAGATAAACAAAAGGAGGAGTCTCCTTCAAAGATATCCATCACCTATGAATGAGGAAGCTAAAAACCTTCACTTTGAGAGAGAGAATTTAGATGATGGACTCAAAGACAGTTCTACAGGACGCTGAGAATTCTCTACAGGAAACTCGGGCTAAGCTAAGAGAGACTGAGAAATTGGAGGAAAAGGAGGCCAAACAATCGCAGAAAGAAGGAAATACAGAGCAAATATTGGAACGAAGCCCTCAGCCTAGCTTGGGTTCATACTATAACTTGTTAGAAGCTGGGAAGATAATTCCTCATAAACTTGCGGTACCACTCTTCTTTGCACTAGAGCAAGAAAGGGTGAGGACTCACACTTGGATGAGGATTGCCAAGTCCAAGGGTGTGGCAGACATAGGTCACCTGGAAGAACAACTCAAGCAATCAAGAAAGGAATTGGCCATGGTAAGGCATGCGGAAAGCAATCAAAGGGCCAAACTATAGGAGGAGAATGAGCTGCTGAAACAGTAGTTACAACTACAGGGAAGTCATAATGAAGATAGGCCCTCCATTTTGGCAGAACAACAGCAACAAGAAGGGCCTCCAACAGACAAGAAAACATCTGATGAACAACAGAGAGAGGACAAGCTGAAGGCTCAGGTTGAGACGCTAACAAAACTGCTACAGGAAAAGGAACACAGGCAGTGGGAAGAAGTAGAGAGAAAAGCATGGTTTCGTGACCGAGAAGAGGACATCACCTCAGAAACCTGGGATGTGAGAGAGGCAGTCAAAGTAATCGAAGATGACGAGATAGATTAGTTGCTCAGAGGATGAGCAACACTTTCAGTAGGGGGGTGATGATGAGTCCCAGAAGTGAGCAGTTATATGGGATCATTCAACCTCCTAATTCGACTTAATCCACCATTCTCATTAGTTTATTGCATGTTTTTTATTATATTTATGCTAATAGAGTGAATTGGGTTAGTCATTATGCCAACAAGTCTAATGTGTGCTTTATGCAGCCTTTTTGGTTAATTTTGAGACAAAATCAAAGGTTTTAATGAGCACTTGGTAGCCAAATTCGTGGAAAAACAAGGGAGAGGATTTGTAGGAAGGTGTCCCATTCATTTATGGGCCCTTACCTCGAATTCTCCATCAAAAAATTGGAGCACAAGGGGCAACCGAGCAAGGGCTAGTAAAGTTGTTGTTAACTACAATTTTTGGCAGCCGAGTCCCTAAAGTTTAGGAGGACTGTTGGGGTCCTCAATTTGTATAAATAAGAAGGCTTAGGGCCTCATTTGGGTTAGGTTGTTCAGTTAGCTAGTTTTTAGTTCGATTTTAGCCAGTCTTTAGTCAGATTGTAGTTAGATTTTAGTCAGTAGGTTAGCACTCTAGTGCTGCTCTATTTTTTCTCATTTGTGGAGCCTTTGCTGTAAACATTTCTCTGATTTGGTTATTTTCTGAATAATGGAGATCAGTTGCATTTTGCCTCAGTTCTAAGCTTCTTTTTAGGAGCCTGTAGCTCTTGGGGTTGGGCCCAACCCAAGTGCCAAGACCTCATCCATGCACTGTTATATGTTTTTCTGTTGTCTTTAATTAATTTCTGCTAGTAGGTTACAATCTTGTTTGGTTATTTAGTTCATTTTTGATGATAGAAATAGTTTTTCATGTTCAGATTGATTTGATAGGTTAATAACAGAGAAGATCTTTAGAAAAAGGCTATCAAGCACCCCTGATCTCACCTCTCCCTCTGTGGGACCATGAGCTGAGACCAAGGTGTCCTTGCTGCCACCAAAAACATTGTCTTTGCTTCATCATGCAATCGTTAGTGTTAGATTCTCATTTGCAGAAGTTGATACCAGTTGTGGTTAAATGCTCAAGTTCATGATTTCTTAGTTTGCATAGCTTTTCACATGATTTCGTTGCAAATAAACTTCTGTTCATTTTCTTTGCTAATAATTAGTTCAGATTAGGTTGAAGTAGCTAGGTCCTTTGTTTTTCTAGTCTTTCTTTGACCAGTCTTGAGAAATAGTGTGCAGGGCATCTGTAATACCTCTTTGCCTACCCTTACCCCATCAATGCAACTTGCTTCATCCTCTAAATCAGATTCTTGCCTTTAATTTGCCACATTCTCTCACTTTCCCTAATTTCTACATTCTTGTGCATCATTGCTCCCTCCATCCTTGAACAAATCCAATCGCTCCTTAGCCTCATTCACCAGGTCCTAGACCCCTTAACATCCTTATCCAACCTCCATTTCCACTTTCCCACCGTTTTTCCTCCATCAACCCTCCAAAATCCTCTTTTCGGAACATCCTGTAGAAATTACAGAACATCGTGTAGAACCCCTGCAGACTTCTTGTAGAAGCTCACGAAAGCGGTTTCTTGAGATTCGATCACTGTGAAACTCTCTGGAAGGGTGCTAGGGACCCCTTAGGTCCTCTTCTAATCTTCCCAACCTCCTGCAATCATTTCCTTTCACCAATCCACCTCTGCACAGTCAAAAACAGTTAAAGCACATGCACAATAATTCTGCCAACTTACTCAAAAATACAAAAAGATGTTTCTTTTCATATTTCACTTCATAAGTATCTTACTCACATGCAATTTACCTTTTTAAGAGTCAATGGCATTCCTTTCTGTAGCTTTCATCATTTTTCTTGCATCAGTAGGGTTAGTCGGTAAAACTAGGGTTTGCTAGGGTTTGCATTTCCTTTCTGCTTATCGTTTCTTTCTGCAAGTAGATTAGCCTCTGTTGAGTTAGCTTCCATCCATCACAGTTAAAAGCTTCTTCTAAGAGCTCATAGAAGTTGGCTTAAGCTCCTAGCGGACTTGTGCCAGCTGATCAAGTGACAGCTGCAGCAAGAGTTAGTACTTGTGGATATAGCACCGTCGCTTCCAAGTTTGTTACGAACTAACGGGTTGATAAAAGTAAAGAAGGGAGCCCTAGGAGTTGCAGCATTATTGTTGCAATACTGGGGCCCCCCAGCAAGCCTCAACTCCTGCCTCATCGAGTCATTGAGAGAAAATAAAAAAAGAGAAAAAATAAGGAGACTCAGGTGAAAACCTCCATGAGGTGCCTGAGTCCCACTATTGGGTTGAAAACCTCTTCGGGCCGACTAATGGTGTCAAAAAAAAGAAAAAAAAAGTAAGATAAATAAAAATATCTCTGGGTGAAAACCTTTCTTGAGGCGCCCAGGGAAAGCAACTAGGATGAAAACCTCTTGGAGGCAAACTAGTTGTTTAAAAAAAAAGAGAGAAAAGAAAAAAATCATGAAAAATTGTTTGTAGGATAGCAAGAGGATGATCAAAGATCAAAGGAGAATTAAAAGGGACCTATTCCACTCATATTTGTATTTCTCCATCCATTATCCTTCATCATTCCACCATTCTTGACATTTTTTTTACTCATTTGCCTCGGTTTGCAAGGGTACTGAGTTTTCTACAAGATTCCCTGTGAACCTACATGATCCCCTGAAAACCTACGGGATGATCCTGTAGGAATTACGATGGCTTGGGGATTCTATAGGAAGTAACCCTAGGGCAAGGAAATGACCTGTCCATGTCAAAAAAATTAAATCCCCTACATCACCACTTCATTACCATACCTCTCTCCACCTTGGTGACCCCTGCATGCATCATTAAAAAGAAAGCAGTTTTCAAAAAAAAAAATGACAGTCTTCAATAAAAAAATGTAGAGAAAAAAGATGAGATAGAGCGCAAAGGGGAACAACACCTGAAGGTTATTTCTCATTATTCATACACCCCTAGACCTCCTCTCTGTCCATGGTCATCATCATCAGGTCCCAAAAGTAGAAATGATTAAATTTTTTGAGGGAGAAGCAGCTATAGGGCATCCTGTAGGAAATATTGTAGCATCCTATCCCACATAATAAAAATCATAAGTTGCAGCAAGTTTCCAGCATGGAGATCCAAGGGTAGAACAAGCTCTAGAGCAGCAACAACACCATCGTCTTCAACACTAGGTACCTGCACATCAAGGAATTTAACAAAGGACAATAAAGTAAAAAAATAAAAGAAGGAGAGATCACATGCAACCAACATACAACAAAAACCTCATTTCTTCAACAAACCGCAGTAAGGTATTGTTACCACAGGTAAGTGTCTCGCTTCACTCTCTCATTTTCATAATGTAAACAAAATATGTAAAGGTTGTGAACGAGTTGGTTTATAAGTGAAAGGTGGCCAATTAACTTGGCCACCTTCATTCAGTCAACGAGGACAAAACAATTAGTTCTCACACACGTGGAAACAGTCAAGTCAAAGAAAAGGAGAATGAGGTCAAAAGCAGTTGAGACTACGGATGCCCGAAGTGGGAGTTGATTACAAGGTGAGGGGAATGATGATGTGGTAGTGGGGACCAACTGTCCAAAAATAGAAATTCGTACCTCGGCTACCAACACACCACCTCACTGAAGTTGACCATAAGAGGAAATAAACGTTGATCCACATGCACTCATGCATTCATCTTCTTGAGTCTCACTCTAGCAAAGTTGCTCTCGACCCCAAGAAACCTACATGAGAGGAAAAATTCATTTTTTCTTGCGCAGGACTTCCTACAGGATCCTATAGGAAATCCTACAGGATCACATAGGAATCCTACAGGATACAGTCAGGCAGTCTACAGGATTGGCAGAGTGAAATTTCAGAGGGGGAAACATAGGGGTTGGCTACAACAAGCACTATGAGGAGGTAGGCTCTACATTTCCTTCCATTTTTCCAAATAAAAAGAATAGAGAAATCTCCTAGTTTGATTGAAATTGATAGTTGTATAAGGGAATTGTATCCATAGAAATTTCAGTCCCATTCCTCCTTCATTAAAATTTTGTATCATACATCTCTCCTCAAATTCACCAGACAAAAAGATAGGGGGGTTAATAGAAGGGAGCCCATTAACACTATAAGGATTCACCAACACCCTCCTGTGCTAGAAATATTCACAAGGCATAATTGGATGGGATACTTTGAGAAATTGAGGAGGTATGATGATGAAGCAGCCAAAGATTTTTCTTTCTCCCTCATTCCACTGACCAGGACCCATGCCACTGTTGTGGTGAGAGGCCTCTCCATAGGCTCACCCCTGAACTCATAAGTAGAATTACCACACTTCCCTTAGGAGTGCCTTGGAGAAAGGAAGACAAGGGAGATAACCAAACTGCAAAGAAGAATTTCTTTCTAGAGGGAGAGGATCCCATTGAAGACAAAAATGGAGTGAGGAGAGAAAGACTACTATATCCTTTGAATGAGCTAAGCTACCATCTTATAAAATACATATCATGTAAAGGTAGGTATAGTGTGGTATGTGGATATCCCTTTAGGCTTCTTGAAGAATTGAGGTTTGGAGCAGAAACACCTCCTCACCACAGGCTCAACATACCATACTTCCTTCTGCAATCACTGATAGATACAAGCATGAAGGTGCAGGAAGGAAACTACCAACAACTATCCCACCATGGGTTAATTAAAATCATCATAGAAGATGCCCTCCAAAACCTTATAATTCCTACCACTTGGGCAATTTTTTGAGACATGCTGGCAGAGGTGGATATCAATGCCCTCACATATGATAGAAGCCCTAATATAAGTGAAAAGGATGAATAAGAGATTGAAACAGATGAAGAAGAAGTAGAGAGGGATGAATAGGAAATAGACGAGGAGGAAGAGAAAGAGAAAGAGAAGGGGTGTGAGAAGAAACAGATGAATATGTCAAGGAGGAAACTGATAAACAAGATGAGGATCTAGAGGGATAAGAAGAGGGGAAAGACAAAGGTGAAAAGGAAAATGGAAAAGAGGAGGCAGAGGACAAGGATGAGTCACCCAGGGTGTCTCTAGAACCCATCAAGAAAGAGGCAACTACCTTCACTGCCCTTAGTGCCCCTATCAAACAAAAAGGCAAGAGACAGAGGCAAACCCCCTTATACTTTGGAACGAGAAAAAGTACAAGGATAAGGCAGGGAAAACCTCAAACTCATACCAAGGTTCCCATTGTTATTGAGGACTCACCTAAACAGCAGGAGAAGATGGCTCCTCTTACAAAAACTCAAGGTTAAGGATCCTCAACACAAACCTCCCCTAAGTCTCCTATCACTTATGAGAGAAGGCTTGTGACTAGATATACCTCATCCAAAGGAAAATACATCCTACATGACACATAGCAGGACCTATAGGAAGCAGAGGCAATCCCATAGGAAACTCTGCTGAACCTACAGGAAAATCAGAAATTGGATAAGGAAGGAAGTATGCAAGACGAAACAAATAGAGAGGACTTAGAGCTAAGGGAACCTAGTCCTCAACCTAACCTTGACTCCTACTACATATTTATTGAAGGGCGCAGGGTCATTCCACAAAATTTATCCATCCCATTATTCTTCATGCTTGAGAAAGAAAGAGCCAAAACACATAGATGGATGCAGATTGCCAAGTCCAAGGGAGTGGAGGACATTGGTCACATGGAGGAGAAGCTCAAAGAGATGGGCAGAGAACTAAGTAGCCCAAGGGATAGAGAAGCCATAATGAAAACTCAGTTGGAGGCATAAAATGCATGGTTGAAAGGACAATTGCAAGACAAAGAGAATCAATTGGCATCCATGGCCAATCTATCTTTGGAAGCAATCCAATGTAGGATTCCAGCTAAGTCCTATGCATTATACCTTAAGGAATAATGGCTACAGTTCCAAATCAAGACCCTAGCACAGAGAGGCACTATTCCATTCCACAATTATAGATAGTTCATTGATCTTTGTGATCAAAGCACACTGGAAGATAGGGCTAAGATGTCTGAGTTCTACTTGCGTAACATGGCCTTGACATATATGAATGTATGGGACCCTAATGCAAAGCTACGGGATTTACAGTTGATGGCTTTGGCATCATGGATGAACCATGAGGAAGCAAGGGCTGCAGAAATGAAGAAGATATTGGCAAGGGAAAAAACAAAGTCTCTCATGATAAGAGTTGAGCAGTCAAATGCAATGGATATCATCAACACACGTAATTTAATTGCAAATGATCCTCAACTTGCACCCAGGTATCTTGCTACCCAAGAGAAAGAAATTACACATTTTGAGGATATGTTCAAATTGTTAGGGGATAACAACATGAAATCTTGCTAACGGAGATGGAATACTTTGCCATACAGTTTGAAAATCAGAGATTACCATTCTCCTCAAAGGATGAGAGAAGCACTGAATAGGCACCCATGTACAAACAAACCATCTAAAGGCTCAAAGTCAATTGTATTGGCTTGAGACTCAGTCCACCACTGCTCTTGGGGATGTTAGAAGGAAGGAAGGAAGAGGAAGAAAGAAAGCAGTGGGAGGAGGTAGAAAGGAAGGCAAGATTTTATGCACAAGAAGAGGAAACCACAATAGAAGCATGGGATGTTAGGGAGGCCACTAGAGCTATGAAAGACATCGATATTGATTGAGTTTCTTAGAGGATGAGCCACAATTTCAGTAGGGGGTGATGATGAGCCTCATCATTGGGTAACTATATGGACCTTCATTCACCTCCTAGATTAGTCAAATCAACTCTTTTCACAACTTATTACATGTTTTGATTATATTTTTCTTAATAAGATGAGTTAAAGTGAGATATTATGCCTAGTTCACTAATGTGCATTAAATGCAGGTTTGTGAGAGAAAATCAGGGAATTTTGGCAAGATTAAGGGCTGAAACTCGAATGGGACAATGAAGAGATATTGTAGGAGGTAAATCCTCCTTATTTACTCCTCCCTTATTCGAATATTCCTTCATCAATCACACCAGCTCAGAGTACAAGCAACCAAGTCATGAAGATCAAAAGGCAGCCAAGCAAGTGATAGTCAAAGAGTTAGTTCATCTCGAGTTTGGGAGCTAAGCCTCCCTAGATTTAAGGAAGTCATTGGAGACGCCTCATTATGATTCAAATATTTGTTGTAAAAACACTAGTTATTTTTTAGCTCCATACTTGTGGAATACATTGCTATGTAATTTTCTATTTTGATAATGAGAATGAGATTTTTCATGATCCAGTACTGAGTTAACTTAGAGGGTTGAAGCTCTTGGGTTAGGGACCAACCCTAGCAGAAAAGGCTCCTCTTCTTGTATCTATATTCTTAGATTAGTTTCATAGATTCATGGTTAAATTTGTTGAAATGTGAAACAAGAATATTGCAATTTAATTTGTCCTTGAATTAAATTGTGAATTAAAATCGAATTTAGTCTTAAAAGCTAATTTGAAATAATTAATTAATGTATTTTGACTTAATTAATTGGAGAAATTCAAGTTAGAAGTCTTTCTGAAGTCATGCAAGAGGTATCCCTTAAATTAAGGAGATAAGATTGAGTTATATTTGAGTTGTAATTAGTTAACTTAGTTTACTGAGTTAAGTCCAGTTAAATTAGTTCCAAACTGTTTGAGGAACTAATGATGAGTTAATAGTTAGTTGATGCATGTATGCACTCAACTAGTGTACTCCAGTTAACTGAAGATTCCATCATCAGAAACTCATGCATGTCTATTCTGAGAAAGACCCAGTTGATATTAAAGACAAGGACAGTGTACTTTCAGTTGCATGTGATTTCTTATAAAGAAAACTCATGCATGCAGAAGGAATCATTCCTTGAGGATTGCATAGTTCTGACAGTGTGTGAGATCATGTGATCATCCACTTGGTGAATGAGTTTTCCACTTGGTTGAGGGAGAATCATCCCAGAGGAACAACGCAAGGAAATAGGAGCTTGGAGGGTAGAGAGGAAGGCTTGTGAGAAGCCAAGATTGCATGTGAGCATCTATGAGGATTGTACTGAGAGCTAGCTAGATGTGAGAGCTAAGGCTTTGTATAATTCCTATGTATTTCCACCTTGTATGATAATACAGATAGTGGGGTTTTTAGTTGAGGCTTTCCCCAAAGTATTTTCATGTGTATTATGCATTGATTCTTCTTCTTCTGGTCATATTGTTCAGCTCAATCTTTAAGCTTCTGCAAATTGATAGTAGAAGTAGGTTATAGTATTCTGCTTTGATTTATATTGCATTATTGAGTTAACCTGCATATCAGATTTTCTACATGGTATCAGAGCCAAGTTTATCGGAGCTGTGAACAATATACTGAGAAGAGAATTCGAAGTTTGAAGTTCGGGGTTGTAGGTGCAAATCAAATTCTTATAATACTTAAAGGTTGGACAATGGCATTCTATGGCTTGAGACTCGAGTATGCCTTGGAAGGTAGCTTGAATTACATAGCATGGAAAGATAGAATGGAGGTTGTATTAGAAGACAATGGCTTGAAGGAATTCATTGATCAAGAAATCCAAAAGCCAGCTTCAGCTAATGCACAAGAGTTGGTTGTGGAAGAAGTGTGTGCTGAAGGCGAGACGGATCATCCTTGAGGGAGTTCAAGACCATATTGTCTCGAGTCTCCATGGGAAGGATACTCCATTTTCAATGTGGAAGACATTGAAGGACCTCTACCAGAAGAGTAGCAACTAGAGGAAATTGGCGGTCAAGGATAAGTTTTGAAGAATCAAGATGGAAAGGGCGATATTATTTCCACATATTTGAACAAGCTAACCACCTGCAAAGATGAGCTTGGCAGTGTGGGAACAACTACTGCCGATGAAGATATGGTGAGCCTCGCTCTCCTTCGCCTTCCAAAGAGTTGGAATAGCTACCAGGACATTGTGAATGGAAGGGAGAAACTGCCGGATTGGGAATGACTGTGGTCAGATCTCATGCAGGAGGAGATCAAGAGGAGCACATAAGATGGTTCTTCATTCAAGGATGATGATGAAGAAAATCTGGCCTTAGCAAGTAAGGCAAGGAAAAGGGAGGGGAAGGTTTCCCATTCCAAATCGAATTCTTCTCATGGAGGGAAGAAGGGTGACAAGTCTAAAGTGAGATGCTTTAATTGTCATGAGGTGGGACATTATGCGACTAATTTCCCATCGAAGAAGTCCAAGAAGGGATCCTCAGAAGGATTAGAAGGTGAGGCATTAGCCTCTCAGTTCAAAATGGACTTTACCCTCATCACATGCATGGTGTCATCTATGATGGGTTGTGTCAGGTATCTTGACAGTGGAGCCTCATTCCACATGACCAGTGATAAAAGTTTATTCAATGCCTTGGAGGAGACATACCTCAATATGCACATAGAGATGGGTGATGATGGAAGGTATAGTGTTTCAGGAGTGGGCACGGTTTCTTTTCAGAGGGAGCATGGACCTCCTATCACCTTGACAGATGTGATGTATGTGCCTGGACTATAGAAGAACTTGGTATCGGTCGCGATGTTGGAGGGAAAAGGCTATGACGTTGTCTTCAGTAAAGGAAAGGTGTTCCTAAGACACATAGCCACGGGTCAGACCAAGAGGATAGGGATTCAGGTGAATAATCTCTATAAACTATAGGTAGATGGTTGTGCAACATTGAGTACAAAAGCAGAATTGGTGCAAGGCCAAGACATTGGCAAGTTGTGGCACAGGTGGATGGGCCATTTTCATCATGGGTCTTTGAAGATAATGCAACATATATCTACAGGACTTCCTAAAGGTAAATTGAGCAAGTTGACACATGCAAAGGTTTTACCTTGGGAAAGTACACCAAGTCTTCCTTTCGTGATCGAGACAGTCGAGCGAAGGCTATCTTAGAGAGAGTTCATACTGATGTGTGTGGACCATTCTTGAAGGCATCCGCAGTGAAGCAAAGGTATTATGTGATTTTCATTGATGATTTTTCTCATAAATGCTAGATTTATTTCATGCAGAAGAAGAACCAAACCTTCACAAATTTTTGTGAGTTCAAATCTTTGGTCGAGAAAGAGTTAGGGAAGAAGATCAAAGCCTTGAGAAGCAAAAATGGTGGAGAATATGTATCTAAAGAGTTTAAGGACTTCTGTGTAGCAGAAAGAATTAAATGAGAGTTGACGACACCTCATAACCCACAGAAGAATGGGGTGACCGAGAGGAAGAACAAAACTATTGTAGGGGCTACACGGGCGATGCTGCATGACCAAGGCCTACCACTTCACTTATGGGTTTAGGCATGCAACAAAGTGGTTTATTTGCAGAATAGAAGCCTGCATCACATACTTGGGATGAAGATACTATAGGAAGATTTCTCCAGTAAGAGACCAGATGTGGCTCACTTTAGGATCTTTGGCTCATTGATATATTGCTATGTGACAAAGGATCCACGAAAGAATCTTGAGCCGACAACAGAGTTGGGGATACTTGTGGGGTACACTAACACACCTCACAACTATCAGGTGTATTTGCCTGCCAGTCGGAGGACAGTGGTTCGCAGAGATATCAAGTTTGATAAGTAGAAGGCCATGCAAGTTTCCCTTGAGAGGGAGCTCCAGCTATAGGCTGTGGAGGAAATGTTGGTTCCTAAGGAGAAGGAGCCTCAAACTAATGTGGAGTAGCCACATGCAGAGGTTCCAGGAGTGGAGACATCCACTCAAGAATATTCTTCTAGAGATGGAAGGAAGCACACAAGAGAAGTTGACAAATTGTTGCAGGATGCAAGAGAGAATGTGGGAGCACCATTTTCTCAGTGAAGATAGAGGAGGTCACCTAAGAGGTACACTGGATACATGGCCCTTGTTGGGGAATGTGTTAAGACTAAGCCATCTTCCTTTGAGGAAGTAGTGCAGTAGCCGATTTGGGTTGATGCTATGGTGGAGGATTATCACTCCATAGTTCGTAACAATGTTTGGGACGTGGTTCCGAGATCAGAGAACAAGTCAGTTGTGAGTTCCCATTGGCTTTACAAGGTAAAGCAAGCTACTGATGATGGGAGGATCATGTTACGGAAGTATATTTCGACAGAGGAGCATGATGCTGACATTTTGACAAAGGAATTGTTAAAGTGTAAATTTGAGTTCCATAGAGACAGGATCAGCGTGGCAGATAATCCCTTTCTTGTTGAGAGGGAGTGTTGAAATGTGGCAACAAGAATATTCTAATTTAATTTGTCCTTGAATTAAATTGTGAATTAAAATCGAATTTCGTCTTAACAACTACTTTGAAATAATTAATTAATTTATTTTGACTTAATTAGTTGGAGAAATTCAAGTTAGAAGTCTTTCTGAAGTCATGCAAGAGTTATCCCTTAAATTAAGGAGATAAGATTGAGTGATATTTAAGTTGTAATTAGTTAACTAAGTTTACTGAGTTAAGTCCAGTTAAATTAGTTCCAAATTGTTTGAGGAACCAATTGTGAGTTAACTGTTAGTTGATGCATGCATGTGCTCATCTAGTGTACTCCAATTAACTGAAGATTCCCTCATCAGAAACTCATGCATGACTATTTTGAGAAAGACCCAGTTGAGATTAAAGACAAGGACAGTGTACACTTAGTTGCATGTGATTTCTTATAAAGAAAACTCATGCATGTAGAAGACATCATTCCTTGAGGATTGCACATTTTTGATAGTGTGTGAGATCAAGTGATCATCCACTTGGTTGAGGGAGAATCATCCCAGAGGAACAACACAAGGAAATAGGAGCTTGGAGGGTAGAGAGGAAGGCTTGTGAGAAGCCAAGATTGCTTGTGAACATCTGTGAGGATTGTATCGAGAGCTGGTTAGCTGTGAGAGCTAAGGCTTTGTATAATTCCTATGTATTTCCACCTTGTATGATAATACAGATAGTGGGGTTTTTAGCTGAGGCTTTCCCCAAAGTATTTTCATGTGTATTGTGCATTGATTCTTCTTCTTCTGTTTATATTTTTCAGCTCGATCTTTAAGCTTCCGCAAATTGATAGTAGAAGTAGGTTAGAGTATTCTACTTTGATTTATATTGCATTATCGGGTAAACCTACATATCAAATTTTCTGCAAAATTGTCCTTAGAAGTATTTCATTGCAAGTAGTGTAGATTCGATTAGTTTGGTTATTAGTTTTCTTCCATTTGTGTTTTGCTTCAGTAGTAGGTTAGAAGGGATAAAAGGAACACAAAAAAGTTGTCAATAGGTGTCTTGGCCTCACTTCTTCCTTCAGGGATCATGATTTGAGGAAAGGGCCCCTATGCAGCCCCCAAAAGACATATTTCTAGTTTCTCATATAATTTAGATTTTATTGTACTTGAACTAGCATTTGATCAATTTGAAAGCATAGGATTTAATTACCATTTCCTCCATTTTCAATATTACAGTAGATCTCATTAATGGTTCCATCTTATTCTGGAAATTTTCCTCATGCATGAAGTAGACAGATAGCTCATTAAACTCTGTTTTTCTAGCTCATTGAAATTCTTCTTGTTTACATGATTTTTGGGAAAATATCATTGTTTGATGTAGTTCAAGTGTTTCAGAAGTAGAGAAATATTTCATAGCAAGAAAACTCCTTCCAACCTCATCCATCCATAATCATTCCTTGCTTTCACTAAGACCTTCATCAATTTCATCAATTTACATGGAAACTTCTCCAAGCATGTTGAGAAAATCCAACCATCTCCCAACATTGGTTTTGAGTTCGGAGTGATCCTAGACATTTTATCACTCCATTCCATTCACCAACCACCTTCCCTAAGCCTTCCATCATCTCCAGCACCCAATTTTTTTTCTCTCGGTTGTATCCTGTAGAAATATAGGGAATCTTGTAGGTTTTTAGGACATCTTGTAGGTTTTCCTGTAGTAGCATGTTTTATGGTCGAATTGAGGGAAAAACTCCAAGAAGCCACACGAGGTCACCTAAGGGTCTCCCAAACCTTCCAGCCACCCCCCAGCATCCCTAAGACACCTGCCACATCACCAAAATAGATTAGATTTCACAATTTTTTTTTTCCATAAAAAGAATAAAAAGAAGAAAACAAATTTATTTTAGTCATTTACATGCACAATAGTGATGTTTGATGTTTTGAACTTTCATGCTTAAGACAGTAGCATTTCATGCATGTTAGCTTGGATTTCTTGTAAAGCATAGTTTCTTAGTAGTTAGTTAGGAAATGGTGTGTTTTTAGCATTGGATTTCAGTCCTTTTCCTTATTGTAGTAGACAAGCTTTCTCCTAGAGTAGATTTCTCTTTCTTGCATTAGTAATCAAGCGTCTTCTGAATCCATAGAAGTATGGCTTGAAAACCCTAGTGATCTCTCGCTAGCTGAAGAGTGACAAAATGCAGAACCATCACTTTTACTTGTGTATACATCACTATCACCTCCAAGTTTGTACGAACCCTAGGTTGATAAAGTAAAGATGGTAGCCCTAGGAGTTGCAACATTCTTGCTGCAATACTAGTGCTCATCACAGTGTTCTGTACAAATGATGCTATGTACATGTTGGATATGAAGTGCTATGTACATATTGTGTTCTATGCATGTTGTACATATGGTATTGTGTGCATGATTATACAAATGGTGTTTTGATCATGTTGTGTTGTGTACATGTTGTACATGTGGTGTTGTGTACATGTTGTGCATGTGATGTTATGTACATGTGGTTTCGTGCACATGTCGTGCATGTGATGTTGTGTACATTTGGTATTGTATATACGTTGTAGGATGGTGCAGTGTACATGGGGTGTTGTGTACATGTTGTGCAGGTGGTACCATGTACATGTGATGTTGTGCACACATTGTGCATGTGGTTGCAGTGTACACGTGGTACATATGGTAATGGTGTAGATGCATGTATTGTAGGGTGTTGTATGATGTGTATAGTCGTATGCGTGTGATGCACATTATGTGTATGTGCACATGGTTTAGGAGAAGGCACTAGGTGTTTGTTTAGTGTGGCAACTGATCCAGAGTGCGTACAGAATAAAGATAAAAGTGGAAGCTAAGGATTGATTAAAGGATAAGTATCAATATTTTGTTTCAGTTTTAGTATGCATGTGATTTATGATTCTGGTCTATGATGATTACATGTGATCTATGATTGGGTTTATGATGGTTACATGTGATTTATGATTTTGATGGTTATGTTTTGAGCTAACTTGATGTGATATTTTTATATGTGTTGATTTGGTCAAATATGTTATTTTGACTTGTTGTGACAGTAAGCGAACATGATTGCAAGTGTATCTTATTGACAAGCTAACAATGAGGCATGGTTTGAGGTTATTTGAATTTGTTTGAATCTAATGGAAATTACGTGTTTGGAATAGGAATGCATGAACATGCCCATTTGGGTAGTTGAAATCGACTACAAGAATTAGCCGTAGCAGCAAAAGAAATTGGAACATGTAGTAGTATCCTGGTAAAACACTTCAGGAGCAGGGCCATTGTGGGACATTAGTACCCAATAGTGTCCATTGATGTCCATGAGCATGATATGACTGGTATGATGGTTTTGAGGCAGGTATATGCCTTGGTTTTTTGATCTTCTGATGCAAGGAAGCCTTGCCAAGGGATGGATCACCCGGGATAGGGGATTTCAGGGAACTTTGAAGGTGAGTGACTACAAGGAAGGGGGTGGCTAGATTTCCTGAAGGACTATGTAGCAAAGAAGGGAACATCATAGATATATTGGTTTTGTTCATTAGAATTTCCAGATGGAAACATATACACATTGGGAGTGTGCCCTGTAACAATGTGTTGGTAGCTGTTCACTGAGAGGACAAGTGGTGCAAGATTGTAGCGCTAGACGTTGGATGCAAGTTTGATTATGGCAATGGATTCTGGACTTCCTGGGAAGGAGGTGAATCCTGGTGGTATTACTCGACGGTGGAGGTGTGATCCTCTGGATTCCCTTGTTAATTGATACAGGCATCATATACTTTTATTTGCTAGTTTAGAAAATGTGCATATGTGGTTATTGTAAATATCGTAATGAGTTGTGTTATAAAGCTCCAATATGTGGTACGGTTGTTATCTGGTCATATTGTCATGATGTTTTTATTTTGAGCAAGTCATTCATTGTAAATACTGCAATGAGCTAAGTTATAAAGCTCCATGGGCAGTATGTTTGTTTTTTAGTGGCATTGCTAAGGTCTTGGTGTGGTTTACCACTGAGGACGGTTTTCCCCAAAGGGAAAGGTTCTGTAACAACCCTGGTGAAAATTCCATGTAGTAATGTAAATAAAGGAATAAATAAGACTACAGGTAAGGGACATGCATTCCAAGATGAATGTTGGCCAAAGATATCCTAGTGGGAATCATTAGATATGTGTGTTTTGGCTAAGGAATTTGGCAAAGGAATTAAAAGGAAAAAATGAATTTTTGGCACATTTATTTATGAAAGTAAAAGAAGATAGGAGATAAGGAAGGTAAAAGGTCACAGGTTGCATGTAAGGAAGCAATTGAAGGAAAATAATGGAAAATGAAGAAATTAGAGGCCTCATTAATAAAAAGGCTTATGAGGATCAATTTGCAGAGTTACTCAGTGTTAAGCTCTTAGTCAGTGTAAGCTCTTGGCTCAAGTTTGGACAGTGTAATCTTTGGTTAGTTCAAGTTTGAAGCTCTCTCATCACACACACTCTCTCTCACTCTCTTGTTCACTTAGAGTTTTCTTGGAGCACTCTAATTTGGAGCAAGGAAAGGAAAGGAAAATCAAGAAAGGATCAAGGAAAGGAAAGCAGGATCAAGCAGCTTCAACATGAATACCTGCAGGTAACCCTTTGCATGTGTGATTTCCTAGTTTGTTTGGACATGCATGGAATTGCATGTTGGTGTATGGTTCTGTTGCTTTTGGTGGCATGGTCTTGGCAGGTTATGATAGTGGTTTTTAGCCTAGACTAGCCTTTTCTGGATGCCATGGTATGTTGGGATGCTTATTACGATTTTTGAGCTTTGGTTTGCAGGATATATTTCAGAATCTGGGGTGGAGGTGGTCTCAATTTATATTCCCGAAGGCCTAGGAATCCCTTGACCGGTTTTGGTGGGATACACCGCAAAGCCTGAGGGATAAGTCTTGGTTTAGGGCCTAGTGATTTGAGCTTTGGTTGTGGTAAATCGTGAGAGACTGGTCTCAGTTTAGGGCATAGTGATCCAGTTTGAATTGCGGCAAAGCTCGAGAGACAAGGAGACGAAAAATTCCTCAAGGATAGTGATGGATTCTGGATGGCATTCCAAGTTATGTTTGGTTGTGATTGGAGCACCGGTTTTGGTGTGATCACGGTTGGATGAGGGTGGAGGTGGTTTAACCTCCAGATTCCAATGGTTTTTCTTGGATTGGTTGTTCTATAAGATTCGACATTCATGCTTGGAATATGGCATGGGGGTGACTGGATGAAAGAGATATTTCGTTCAACCATGTCTATGGTCGAGTGGTATGTGGAAGTCCCAAACCTCATTGAATTTGCCTATGATTAATAAAAGCTAAGTTCTCTTACTTTTGCACTAATTTATATGTGGATTTAACGGCTATCATATCTTTGATATTTATATGGTTTTATGATGGTTATAAGCATGGTTAAATGACTGGTTTATGTCATGGTTATTTCATATATTTACTTGTAACTATTAAATGGATGGATGCAAAACCTAATTGATGATGTAATATTTCAATGGAGAAGGAGGTGATCCTTCTTGTTGTGTTTCATAAGTTGTTTCAGTCATTTATGCTCTATCTTGTATCCTAGACTTGTAGGTTGCATTGATGCCAAGTGTTTCATAGAATTTCAGTCCCGGTTGGGGATGCTCAGGCCTAGTCCTGAGGGTGATTTTTGATTGATCAAAATTTTTATTATGTTTTAATGAATTCTGGAAGTTACAACAAGTTCTGGGCAAAGGCTAGGATTCTAGGCTAGAAAATTGGTGTAAATCTTAGGGTTGATGGCAACGAACTAACAATTTTGGTCCAGAGTCACTAGCAAGTAGGCCTATGGGAGCAACTTTGGGTTGTTGGTCGCTCCCTTGCCCATAGCATGAGAGGGAATATGGTCTAAGAGTTGCAGAATAATAGTGGGACCCAGGGATAGGCTGTCTGGGTGGCTGAATTGTCTCTTGAGGGTTCCGTTGATGATGTTGGATGATTGTATGTGATGTTCCGTCGATTCCACTTCCTTAAGGTGACATAGGAGGTCGAATATGATCATAGTAGCATCTCTCATGTTTACCCTGCTTGACATGGTTACTTTGGGTAGACCTAGGAGGGGGTCTTACAAAAAAATTCTAGTGAAAATGTAATCTCTATCACTTACTATAATCTTTGGATTTCCATGAAAATTTTGAATTGTTTCCATAAATGTAGTAGCAACTGTGTTGGATTTAAAAGGATGAGATAATGCACAAAAATGTGCATACTTTGTATGTCTATCAACTACCACAATGATGACACTCTTTCCTTCATACTCAGGTAAACCTATTATAAAATCCATTGATACCTCTTCCAAACGATGACTTGGAATGGCTAAAGGTTGTAGCAGACATGGGGTCTTAATTGCCTCAACTTTATTTTGTTGGAAAAGAAAACATTCTACCACAAATTTCTAAATATCAGATTTAAGGCCATCCCAAAAAATTCCTTATTGACCCTATGGTAAGTTTTTAAAAATCTTGAGTGCCCTCCTAAGGTAGAGGTGTGCAATTCCAAAAGAATCTTTTGTTTGAGTTGGGAATTCTTACAAATATATAAGCGATCTTTGTAACATAATGAATCATTTTTCTAGTTAAATGTATCATATGTACTTGGATCTTGCTGCAAATTTTGAATGAGTGACCACACCTCTTCATCATTCTTCCATTCACCCCTTGCTTCGGTTATCCACTTCGGTTGGATAATAGAAATGGCACAAAGCAATGCTTCCACATCCTCATCCTTTCTTGAGAGTGCATCTGCAACAAAATTTTTCTTCCCTTTTTTGTAGATGATTTCAAAGTCATAACCCGACATCTTTGTCACCTATTTTTTCTACTCTTTTGAAGATAATCTTTTTCCAAAAAGTATTTAAGACTATCATGATCTATGTTTACCTTGAAGTGTCTTCTCATTAAGTAAGGTCGCCGTTGATTTAGTGAATGTAGTATTGCCAACATTTCCTTCTCATAAATAGGTTTGTGTAAATAATTTCCTTTGATTGGACAACTTTAAAAAGTAATGGGTCTTCCTTCTTGCATTAAAACAACACCAATTCCATTTCTCGAGGCGTCACATTCCATAATAAAGGTTTTTGTGAAGTCTAGCGTAGCTAATACAGGTGCTCGGCACATTGCCTCATTAAGATCTTCAAAAGCCTTAGTTGCTTCGAGAGTCTAAGAAAATGCAACTTTCTTCAATAATGATGTTAGAGGTGTCAATATTCTCCCATAATTGTTAATAAAATTGTGATAATACTGTGAGAACCTAATAAATCCTCAAAGATGCTTTATGGTTGTGGGGATTTTCCATTCCTTAATGGATTTAATTTTGTTAGGGTCTAACCTAAAACCCTCATGAGATACAATATGGACAAAATATTCCACCTCTTGTACTCCAAAAAAACATTTGGAGGTTTTTGCATATAATTGTTTCTTCGCCAATAGTTTGAGCACCCTGTCAACATGTTGAACATGATCCTTCCAAGACTTGCTGTAGATTAGTATATCGTCAAGAAATACTCGCACAAATTTTCTAAGGAAGGGTTTGAAAATGGAATTCATCAAACCTTGAAATGTGTAAGGTGCATTAACAAGGCCAAAAGGCATGACCAAAAATTCATAATGACCCTCATGAGTTATGAATCTTGTTTTTAGAATGTCTTCAGTCTTCATTCTAATTTGATGATATCCTGAATGAAGATCTAGCTTGGTGAATTAAATTGATCGATGTAATTCATAAAAAAATTCATCAATTATAGGAATGAGAAATTTATCTTTAATAGTGATATTTTTGAACTCCCTATAATCTGGACACATACACCATGATCCATCCTTCTTGTGCACCAATACTATTGGAGTGGAGAAAGAACTTTGACTAGGTTGAATTATACCAACCTCTAGTATTTCTGCAACCATACGTTCAATTTCACTCTTTTAGGGTTAAAGATATCTATAAGGTTTTATGTTTGGAGGAACACTTCTTGGAATCAAGTGAATCACATGATCCTGATCACGAATAGGTGGGAGGCCTTTGGGAGTCTCAAACACCTTGGAATGATTGTCCAAGGCTTTTTGGAGATATGGAGAAATAGATTATTTCAATGTTTGAACCCCTAGTGAGCATAACTGTGTAATTATGCCCTGTTTTTCTTTCTTTGGAAGATTTTTCATTCCATTAGAGCTGATTATCTTTCATGGTTTCCCTGTGATACCCCTTAATTCAACTTCCTTTCCTTCCCAAAAGAATTTCAGGAAAAGTTCTTGAAAATTGAAACCTATCATCCTCAAATATTGTAACCATTAGATACCCAAGAATCTAAAGTCTGTCCTCTTTCTATTAATTTTTACGAAATTTAAATCTGATGCTCAGAGAGAAAGTTATGACTATTTTCCCAAGGTCCCCTGTTTGAGATAGAATTCTGGAGCCTGCAAAAACCATAACTTCCTAGGATCATATCTCCAAAAATATAGCGATACAAGATTTGAAATTTACACACAAGGTTCACCAAGATTTCAACTCCATTTGGTTTTATATTCAGCTTTTAAAGCTTCGTATAAAAAAATATATAACAAAAATTCCATGATAACCTATTTGAAGTAGCGAAACCCTAGAATCCAAAGCTCTGATACCAAATGTTATGCAACTAGCTCACAAATAGATAGATAAATGAATTAAAAATTATCCTCTTTGAGGGGGAAACCTCCTTTACATTACATAAATGAACAATTCTTGGATGATACAAATGACAAGACATCCTTTGTATAAATAGGGGTCTAAGGGGCCACAATATAATCAAAGCCTACATAACAATAATAATGTGAAGGCACAAAAATAACAATAGTGGGATTTTATGGGGTACAAAAATAAGCTACATGGGCACAACAATAACAATAAGGGGGCTACACTAGTATTATAGGGACCTAACATCTCTTCTCAGAGATAATTTATCTTCGCGGGAGATAGTTTATTTCCATTTCACATGTAAACAATTTTCAACATTTTGTTATTTATTAATTGAAGTTATGTTTCATTGTATCTATGTGTTTCTATGTAAATTTGTATTTCATTCATTCCTTCACAAAACTAGATCATTATGAGTGAAAATCTTCAGGAAATGCTTGCAGTTGGAGAGATTTGATCCCTCCCGCCTCTTGGTAAATCCGATGTTAAAATAGATATATGTTGGTCTTTAGGAACATACTAATGAATTATTGTAACTATAAGTTTTTTTTTTTTAAATGTATATACATAGTTGACATTGAAATATTTTATTTATGATTCACATTTTCTACATTAAAATGTTAATACATGCCCCCTCATATTCGAAAATTGAAACACACTCTCTCTCTCTCTCTCTCTCTCTCTCTCTCTTCTCTCTCTCTCTCTCTCTCTCTCTCTCTCTCTCTCTCTCTCTCTCTCTCTATCTCATTATATATATATATATTATATAATATATATATATATATATATATAAATTTGTTGCTATTTTCCTTTCAATCCAATTGATCCAAACTTCCATTGACATCCCCATTGGTACAAACACCAGGATCCACAGTTATTCACTGATATTTTTCTACCAACAAATCTTCCATTTTGAGTTTCCATAGTTCAAAACTCTTCCCATTGAATTTTTGATCTCTATCTTTGAACTACTCACCGGTTCCTTTCATCATAAGAATTGATTCTACATATATCCCACTATAATAATGTCTACCACAAGCTTGAGCCAAACCCCTTAGCTAAAAAGGTGCCCCCTTGAAGCCAAAACTACGTTAATACTAAATGTAGATTTTAACCTTGTACATTTAATTATTTCAATAGATTTTTCATAAAATAAAAGAGATGTAATGGAAAGCACATGCATGAACACAAATATTTTTCCTTGGAAGCTAAAATTGAGAAAACCAGAAATATGTTTTACTATATCTTTCTTTATAGTATTACAATACAATATATACATCCCTTGAAATTCATAAACCACCAATCCATTTACCCTGGGTTAGAATACAACTATAGTTCCTCAAATGAAACTACAAATCTATGGGATAAACCACCCTTCACCCCAAAACCAATAAAATAAGAAAGCATGTGTTGAAAACCACCAAAAATACCAAGGAAAAGGGTTATATGCCCATCCCAAGTGAGCACAAATCCTTGCTAGATGACACTGCAATATATAGAAACATTAAATGGATATCACAATTATACCCAAAATAAAAGCACATTCAAACTAAAAAATATTTATAATGTGGAATGAAAACATATGACAATTTTTGTAAGGAGGAATCATCTTATTTCACCACACTTACATGTGTGGTACACCAAATGGGTAGTCATTATTGTTGTTATATCAATGGTAGAAATTGACATTGATGCATATGTTGACATTGAGGGTTTTCTATGCACATCAATTGAAAACAACATATATTTAGGTATAAAAAGAAAACACACAATAAGTTGTGTGTGTGTAATGAAGAATTTAGAAATAGTTAAGTTCCTAACCTCCTCATCCCTTAAATTTTCATGTCTGCTAGCCTCCATTGGCCCATAACAAGTCTCCCCATATCTTGAAATTCTATGAGGTTCACATGAAGCTCCATGCATTTTCTCCTAGCTAGATTTTGTGGTAGGGGATGAAGGTGGAACCTCTCCCCCAACATCACCTCTAGGTTGCTCCTAGTGGAATAACACTATGTAAGTGCTATGTTGCACCATGTTATGAGTCAAAGTGACTATGCCTATATAGGTTTGGATAATGTTTTTCCCTAATGGAGGATGTTGGGTAGGGGGTAGGCATTTTCCTAGGAAGATGAGGACCTAGTTCATGCTTAGAATTATCTCTTTCATGCATGGACCTAAGACCCAACCCCTAGAATTCAACCATATCAAAGTAGTTTACATAGAGACCTAACACAAAATCTACCCATACTTTTTGAAGGAAATACAAGGACACTTATCATAAACCACCTATCCATCCAATGGTCTATAAATGGTTGGAAGGAGCACTAGTCCATATGAATGTGTCTCTTTGTGGCTGCTAGTTGTAATTGGGTTCTTGTGTTCTTAAGTCTTAGATCAACTTTTTTTTATAAATGTTTTGGTCTCTAACTTGGTATTTATTTATACTTGTCCTATAATATTGAAACATCCAATCTCTATGATAAGAAAAGAGTGTTAATAGGCCTTGGGAATTTGCAATGGATGTTAAAATTGTGTCTAGAGAAGTGAAACGTGACATTTGGGAGGTCTCTTTGGTATTTTTGCAAGTCATGTATGAGCGTTCTCATATAACTCTAACTCACGTCAATATCCATGTTAGTGTTTTGTGGTTTTGGATTCAAGTTTATTATTCCCCCCCTTAGGTGATGTTTGGTTTGAGTTTTTGTTGGAATCCCTATCAATACAATATCTTACAATTCAATAAGGTAAAATATAAGGCACCGAGGGTTAGTTCAATTGGTCGATTCCCTGTTGTTAAAGCACTTTTTCTATTGAGAGGTCATGGGTTCACTTCTCTCGACACCCTTGGGGTTAGGATCCATGGTTGAGCTAGCAGGAAGTAATCCCTTCAGGTGGATCGTCCTGGTACAATATTTTGTGGATGTAGCGGTCACTGATATCTGAGGTCCATGAACCACAAAGAAAAAAAGAAGAAGGTAAAATACAATTTAGATTACTTTTGTTCAATTAATTAACTAATATGAAATAAAATAAAAACATCATGTTGAATCTTTTATAAGTAAACTTTGTGATAAGGAGTGATCAAATATGAAGGGATACTCTTTATTTCAATTTGAAGGGTATATTTTCATCCAACTCTTCCATGGTGAAAAGTTTCAAAGGTGATTTTACTTCATTTGATAAGAGTAAACTAAGTATATATTTCAAAATAAAATCATTATAAATAAAATATTGCCTTTCTAGTTTTCACAATGTTATAAATTAATGAACAAAAATAAAAATCATTAAATCCAAGCCATACTGATTTGCTTTGAAGGAATTTCAAAGTATTCCAAATGAAAATGGAAAGCTTTAGATACAAGGTCATAATCCAACCTTTTTGTGACACCCATATTAGAGAGGATTTGTTCTGTGTATCCATATAACGATTGAGCACTCCATCTTAGATTAATATCTCAAGCATATCATAATAATGTTTAACCATAGGAGCCATGTTAGTTGTAAATATCATTTAAAAAGAATGATTTTTTTATATACCTTGAGACTTTTATTGAAGGGTGGTAATTCAATCAAAACACTACAAGATCCATGAAGAGAACCTTCTTTCTTTATAGGGCTCTAGGAAATTGCAAATCTAGTATGATTCCATCCATTTCTTATTATGTAAACTAATATCTCTATAATTACCATGGTCAATACAAATGTAAAGTGGAAGGAGATCATTCACCAAGACTATCAAGTATGTTGTTTTTAGTGGAGACATTGATTATTCACTTTATCTCTCAAACCATGCAAAAAATACATGACATATTGGATTTAGATCATAATTAATATTGCATAAATCTCATGACAGCATGAATTATTTCCCTCTATATCTCACATAAGAAACCCATTGATGCATTAAAAATGTTTCTCCAATCCTTAAGGTTGTAAAGACTACATCTCATCTCTCTTGGGATTGCATTAAGGCATAGGAAAAATATGTAAGGGACATTATAAAATATTTGATTCTTAAAGTATCTCCATTGTAATGCCAATATTACTAGAAAAAAGAAAAAGAAAGTGAAAGAGATATAGATAAATACGCGTAAAATTTGAGAAAGGAGAATAGTAAGGAATAGATGATGCAAAGAACAGATTGAATAAAAGATCACAATTATTATTGTTGTGATTCCAATTTGGGCTTGTGTGATATTGAAAAGGTCCATTTTGTTCAGGTTCATACATAAGCTTAATCAAGAATATACAAAGTGGACACTAATCTCAATAGTGTTTGTATATCCCCAACAATTTATTAACATAGTTTTGTGTGAAACAAAGAAAAACTATGAATTATGTTTACAACAATCTTGACCAAACCTATATAATATTAGTGGATTGTTGAAGGATTAGATCTAGATATGGAAAAATAGAAGAACACCTTTGTAGTAGTTATTTGTGTTAAAACGATAGTTTGCAAGGATTACCCAATGTATAATCATTATGGTGGTACATAATAATTTCATGAAGACCCTTCAGTATCAAAATGTGCCATATTAAAAACTTGTTTTCACTCATATGGTCATTTAAAAATGGCATGCCCTTACAACAAAAGGACCACTATGGGAGGAGGAACTCATCTAGTTACGGATCTAATTAATTTTGGAGTGGAAATTCTCAAGCCATGAGGAGGGAAAGGAAACCATAAATGAGGATAGAGGAAGTAGTCCTACAAGGGTCTACTATCAAACAAAAATCTCAAGTGGATGACAAGATAATTGAATTAAACAAAATCTTGCATATCACATTTCTAAACTAGAGGGTGGACTGAGATAATCCATAATCCAAAGTCTAAATCAATATCTTCAAACAAATTCCCCTCATGACCATTGAAAGTCCAGAGCTCCTATACAACCTATCATTTTAGAATAGGTAGATACCATAGAGATGGAGACCTAAGAAACCTCTCCTAGTCCATTAGGTTCTAGTAACACTCCTACAATGTCAAATACATCACAAAGGTACCTAACCATAACCCAAGCTACAAAAACTAATAAATATTTAGGTGGATTGGGATCATGGATACAAGTATCCCTATGGAAATAAGGGGTAGAAGAACTCATCTATCACATACTAAAAAAGATGCAAAGAAGGAAATATTATTTATATGTCATCTCACCACCCTGGGGCCCTTAGTAATGTAGCACCTAAACAAGTGTTTGAATGATTATCATCTCTCATAACATAAGAGGCACTACATGGCCTTAAAGAAATGATCCCTCAAAAAAATTGTATTCAAGAACAAGCTAAGTATATTGATGTTGCAAGAAATTATGTGCTTGGAATTGGAAGCAAGGAAGGATTTAAAGATGTTTTCCTGATTTGTAATCTATGGAAATGAACTTGGAGGCTGATGGGTTGTTGAAAATGAGACCCTTAATTCTTTTTCAACAAATCTTGAAATAAAACATAAACAAACAAATAATTTCAATGAAAATCCTTAGCTTGAATGCCTTAAAGACCAAATTCATAGAGTTGGTTAGAAAATTTCTAAATCTCCCCTCAATTTGCTCAATCCCCCTAAAAACATACATAAACTTAATCAAGAATATACAAAGTGGTCACTAATCTCAATAATGTTCGTGTATCCCCAACAAATTATTAACATAGTTTTGTGTGAAACAAAGAAAAAACTATGAATTATGTTTATGATGAGCTTGACCAAACCTATATAATATTAGTGGATTGTTGAGGGATTATATCTAGATATGAAAAACTAGAAGAACACCTTTGTAGTAGTTATTTGTGTTAAAATCAACAGTTTGCAAGGATTACCCAATGTATAATCATTATGGTGGAAGATAATAATTTCATGAAAACCCTTCAGTATCAAAATGTGTCATATCAAAACACCTGTTTTCACTCATATGGTCATTTAAAAATCACATGCCCTTACAAAAAAAGGACCATTATGGGAGGAGGATCTCATCTAGTTACAAATCTAATTAATTTTGGAGTGGAAATTATAAAGCCATGAGGAGGGAAAAGAAACCATCAATGAGGATAGAGGAAGTAGTCCTACAAGGGTCTACTATCAAATACAAATCTCAAGTGGATGATACGATAATTGAATTAAACAAAATCTCGCATATCACATTTCTAAACTAAAGGGTGGACTGAGATAATCCATAATCCTAAGTCTAAATCCATCCCTTCAAACAAATTCCCCTCATGACCATTGAGAGTCTAGAGCTCCTATACAACCCACCATTTTAGAAGAGGTATATACCACATAGATGGAGACCTAGGAAACCTCTCCTAGTCCATTAGGTTCTAGTAGCATCCCTACAATGTTAACTACATCACAAAGGTACCTAACCATAACCCAAGCTACAAAATATAATCAATATTTAGGTGAATTGGGATCATGGCTACAAGTACCCCTATGGAAATAACAGGTAGAAGAAATCATCTATCACATACTAAAAACGATGCAAAGAAAGAAATATTATTTGTATGTCACCTCACCACCATGGGGCCCTTAGTAAAGTAGCTCCTAAACAAGTGTTTGAATGATTTTCATCTCACATAACATAAAAGGCATTGCGATGACCTTAAAAAAATGATCCCTCAAAAAAATGTATTCAAACACAAGCTAAGTATATTGATGTTGCAAGAGATTATGTGCTTGGAATTGGAAGCAAGGAAGCATTTGAAAATATGTTTTCCTGATTAGTCATCTATCGAAATGAAGTTGGAGGCTAATGGGCTGTTGAAAATGAGACTCTTAGTTTTTTTCAACAATTTTGAAATAAAACATAAACAAACAAAGAAGTTTAATGAAAATCCCTAGCTTGAATGCCTTGAAGACCAAATTCATAATGTTGGTTAGCAATTTTCTCAATTTGCTCAATCGCCCTAAAAACATGTCACATGATCTATGGTAGTGGGGGAAAAAGAGTCATGAGAACTAAAAAGTTAGCCCTGAAAGGAACATGCGCGTGTGCATTCTTAGGAGTGTGAATGCATTGTTAAGAACACGTGCATTCCTTTTTGTTTACTCTCATGGCACTGGTGTGGTGTCCCAAGTGGTGGTTTGGGGAATATTGAAGAACATGTGTATATTATCGAGAATATGACCATGTTCCTACGTGAGCACATTCTTGATGATCCCATTTCCACTTTTGAGGTCATCAACTTTGTCTAAGTGCCCTCATGCTATATGGTGATGTTCTATTTATTTATGTTCTAGCCTTTTGCATTGATTTATACTTTTACTTTATTGTATTGTGTTACATTTTTTTTTATGTTATGTTGTATGGCTTATTAGTGAATATGGTGAATGGTAGTTACTTACAGTTTCCCTTGTTAGTTGTTAAGAATCCCTCATAACCATTAGTTTGAACAATGCATCTTGTGTGAGACCTCCACTATTACTTAGAATTGATATGCCAATACTAGAATACTTCTCATTTGTTGTATGCTTATGTGAACCCTTACTTGCACATTGGAACCAACATATGGTTTCATTTTGGGACACCATCATGAAAGGTGTGGGGTTGGAAAGTTTAATGGAGTAACTCACAAAAATACCTATACCATGGGTTCAATGAGTAGATTGATACCTTTGCAAAGTAAAAAATCCCATTAATTAGATGGAGTGTACAAAAGTTCAAATTATACATACATACATACATAGATACATATATAATTTATTTTATTTTGAAGCTCACTGTCAAGCGAGAAACAAAATTCATGTATGAGACCCCTTGGTTGTGAGACAAGGGACCCAACGCCGCACAACCATTTGAATGCTAAAGTCTATGGAGGTGTACATACTCAACCCTCTTTGGATTTGAACTTGTAACTTATTACAAAGAAGCATATGTTCCTAACTATTAAGCTCACAAAAATTCAAATATAAGCACATGTTATTAACCATTAGCCCCGCAAAAATTCAAACATTAACACATGTTTGATAAATTGTATGAAAATTCTTGGGTCAATTTCTTTTTAAACCTCTTTTAATGGTCACATAGGCTTGAGGAGAACTTCAAGTGTTCTTGAAGAGAGGGAAATGATATTATATAGAATAATTAAAACCTTATTGTTGCATTATAGCATTGTAAGAGATGGGATTTTTGGGACAGATTCCGATGAGTTGCGTGGCTTCGACCCTAAGTCTAGAGTTAGTGGGCGTGGAAGGGATAAATAAAGGGAAGGTGGGCCTTAATGAATGGTTAGGTTTCCATCCGTTGTGATTAAACTATTTTTACTCTTTGTGGCCGACCATGAACGGGAACTTTGATCATTCACAAGGTAGAATTTCGAGGAATAAATGTGGATCTCGAGGAATAAATTTATTTATAAACATTCCCATGTGTTACCCAAACATCATTATTTTTACCTGTGGCAACCTTATAAAACATTTCGAAAAGCAACTCTGACCGCTTAAAACATTAATACACCGTTTAAAAACTATCACTAAAGTGGAAATCTACATCAACTTTTTAAACTAGTAAAGAGAAACCTTAATACATCATTTAAAAACTATCACTATAGTGGAAATCTACATCAACATTCATTAATTTTAATTTGAAAGATTAGAGAAACTTTAATCTGATTTATTGGATTTTCAATAATGAGAATCAATTTAAATATTATAACTAGTTTAGATTTATTAAGGATTGAGGGGTTTAATTATTTATTTATTTACTTATTATTATTTTTTATTTTTCTTATTTTAAGTTTTTAGGTTAAGAAATTTGACTTTTTGTTTTTTTTAGTTTTTAATTTAAGACGAATCTAAGTTTGTTTTATTTCTTTTTTAAATATGTTGTATTACACATGAATATTATGACTCATTTTTATTTTTTATTTTTATTTTGTTATATTTTATTTTATTTTTATTTTTAATTTATTTTGACCAAATTAAAATGTTTACATTATGTTATAATATCTTTATCATACTGAAACGAGCATTGAAAATAAAAAAAAAAAAAAAATTATAAAATTATTTTTTATTTTAAAAATGGTAATTTACAAAACTGACATATGATAATATTTTTATTAAATAAAATTTTTATAATATAAATATATATTAATTTAACAAATTATATTATAACTTAAATAAAATAAATATCAATTTATAATCAATTGGCATTCATAAACTTTTATCATATTATTATAAATTACGTGAATATATTAATCTCATTTTAATATATAAAATGAGTAGATTTAGTGTTAAATTTACAACTGTTTGCAACAAATACCTAAGAAATTTGTTACAATTACTTTTCTAGTGACTCGTCCCTTGGCATGGGTATTTCTAAAGTGTCTAAGGTGCTACATAGGGAATTCTAATATGAGCAAATGTTACATGAGTACAATTTACAAAATATTCCAAGCAGAAAACAAAATTTAATATATTGTGTGGTTTCCCTCTTTTGGTGTTTGATTGAGGTCAGGGAGTGAGCTTCCATCATGCTTGCTGGTGGGACTAGTTTCTGTGTGATTGGAGTTCACATAATTAATTTGATCTTGCAGTCTTTCAATCTGCTGGCACAATGCATCCATCTCATCAGATTGGCTGGCCAGTATGCCCTTTAGATCTTGAATCGCTTCCATTAGATTTATAATGAGCTTTATTTACTCATCCAGATTCATGTTTGCTTAAGCATGTCTAGTTGTAAAGCTTCAATGTTCTCCATCATCTGTTTGCAACTATTACATGTTTTCCTGCTGCTATCTCTAGGTTCTATACTTTAGCTGGTCCACATTTTGAGCTAGATGAGTTTGATTAGTCAGTGGTCACCTGGCCACCTTTTCTTCAAAGTGGTTTTCTTGTTGTATGCAGGGGACTGTGACCTCTCGTATTAATTCGATTCTTTCTTGTTGCCTCTATGTGAGTATATTCAAACACCATTGGTCTTCAGTTTGGTTGCAGACAAGGTCCTAGATAAACTTTCTTAGCTAACAACTCAACTTATTCAATTGTGTTGGACAGGAAAAACTCTGAGCCTGAGTGTCAATATATTTTCTCAAGAATCCATGTATTTGATGCAAAATTTGGGCATGAATAGATGCTAAATTTTCCAAGCTTGTGCACTTCAGAGGGCGGTTCATGCCCCCAAGGCACTTTGTGTGAGCCATAGTAACCTCAACGGGCCGGATGCATCCCCACGTAACTTGCCTTGGTCACCAGTTTTTCCTCGATGAAGGACCGTTAAAATTGGGAATTTCTCTTGCTTTGTATCATTAGTTCTCCAAAGAGTTATACAACAAAGTTGAAATCACACATGCGACTCTCATAATGTCAACATAATTGTTCATTTTTTTTGAACCACATGGTGAATCGGTAACTACCAGTCCTAATCTATGGGAGACCCAGGATCAATCCTCGTAGCTATCTCTATAACACCAGGAGTACATCCAACTACCTACAAGTCAATATACTAAGATCCTATGATCGTTCATTATTCCCACTTCTTGAATGCAAATTATAGGATGTGATGGAGGTCCTGCATTGAGGTGAATTCGTCGCCATCATATTGTTCTCTGTTCATGTCAGGTGGTTAACTTCATTTTCTTTACATGTTTTAAGATTTTCCTAAGTGCCATGATGACAACCTGACTCCTTTCCAATATTTTTGATTGATTCCCTATATAGACTTTGGTCTAAGATTGCAGATGGATTTGATATGGTGCCAAGGTCATGGAGCAATGCCTGCGGTGTTGGGATAAGGGTTAAGGCAAGTTCCTCCATTCATATTTTCCATTGACCTCTAATTGTCCAACTTTGAGTTGGCATGCTTTATTAGCGTGTTGATTTGCTTCAGTGTTGTCATGCTCTATTACTGTGTCAATCTGCATTAGTGTTATAATTTCTTAGGACATGGAAGAATGATTTTTTTTTGGATATCTCCAATAATCTTTTTATTCGCTACAACAAGATCTTGATCTCATTATCCTTTGGCCAAGATATTTTAGGTATATGTTGAATTATGGTGAGCGAATCCCCCAAAATAATGATATTTGACACATGTAGTGCATTCATCGGGATCAATCTTTATAATAACGAATGCATCTTTTCCTAGTTATTAGTCATATGCCCTAGTGCCCATGCACATATAGCTACCAATTTCCATCGAGGTTATAGAGAACCACTCCCCCTCCTACCACCCTTTCAATACAATAAATATTAATAAAAATAGATTTATTAATTAATTTTTTTATAAAATATATATAATATTTTTGTTTGTCAAGTGGTCTGAGTTTATCAGAGATTACATCATACTTGACTTGTGGCTTGAGAAACCGCAACCCAAGGGCATCAAAAATGTCAAAATCACTTGGGAATCACACCTGACCTAGGCCACACCAACCCTTAACATGACTGAATTTTCTCCCATGGCATTTTGAATTGGTGACTTTCACATCATGGACTGACTTAATAGTACATCCCACATTGTTTATTCTATGCCCTGTGTGTTACACTAAATTTTGTCACCATGACTAATGATTTAGATCTCTCGCCATCTGATAAGTGTGTCAAGTGAATCCCCTATGAAGCTTGAAGTAAAACAATACCAAGGACAAAATGAATTTTGCGTTACACTTCTTAATAACCATTTTTGAGTATATGTACAGTTTTCCTAGTTATTAACTACGCATGTGCAATTTTTACCATTGTGGCATGCACAATTTTGCGCATTGTCTTCCACTATAAACTACTTAATCCTGTTCATGCAAGTAAAAATAAAAAAGAAAATTATAGAATGTTCGATGGAAGAATCTTATCCAAATTAGAAACCTCGAACTACTACATACCTGCGCCTCATCCCTTTGTTCATAGAACTAATTTCCTCTTCTTAAGCATCATATCCCTTGAGAAGAGGAACTAGAAACCTCCTCCTCTTGTCTATAAATTAAGCATAAGACTAGAGGATGAAGAGAGACTTCAATTTGTAAACTTATGTTGTTGATTTTGGGTCTGAAGATCTTGCCATTAAGGGAAGAAATGAATACCATTGGCAGAGGCTTGTGACATCAAGGAAACCGGGCTGTAAGTTCTCCTTTGAATTCAATACAAAGAAATTGTTCTTTCCTAATTGCGTATATTTTGATGTTATTTGCGAGATTCCTTGGTCACTCGCATGGTTTATAAATGATTATTGATTCAACTATATGTTGTATGTTAAGTTAATAACTTCATTTACCTTTGATTTTATGTGCAAGACATTTTGATCCCTTTGAATGCTTTTTTCTATGCAAATCTCTTTTGGATCATCATGGAGAAGCTATGGAAAGCATTGGGAAAGTCTCTAAGGCATTGAGGAAAAGTTGGTTGTGGAAAGCACTGAAAGGACTTCTACAAGCACATCGCTAATCGGTAAGTGATTCTTCGTGTATTACATGTTTCATCTTTAGTTATAGGCTAAGGAAAGGTAGCAATTCTTTTGATGTTTGCTACTAGGTTTTGTTGGAAATTTAGGGAGATCTTTCTTGTCGAAAGAAGTGATTTGTCCGCCTAACAAATTGGTGACCATACTAGGGAATGAAAGTGCTCCATTATGTCTTGATGTGACACTTGACACTTTAGACCCTTTTAAGAAATGAAATTTTTGGTTTGAGACCTTTGTTTTTTATTTTTTTCTTAAATTTTTAGGCATGCAAAATTTTCCTTTAGAAACAAAGTGCAAATTTTCGTAGTTTTCTGTGGTGCACAGTGTGCAACCACACTGAATTGAACTAGTGACTTGCGCAACCAGGTAATTTTTTTGAAAAATATAGGGTTTGTCTGATTTAAGTTGAGATTTTATTTATTTATTTATTTCCTAAGATTTTTTACAGTGTTATCGAGTCTTTGTCAATTTGATTGGGTGTTTTGAATTTTCTTTTGAGAAATTCTTAATTTTATTTCCTTTGGTAATTACTCAAAGGTTAGTCTTAGTTTCTTAACAATTTTTGCATTTTTTGCTCTCATTTTTGAAAAGAAAATTCCCCCTCAAATCGCCTGGGCCAGGAGCCTCGGGGGGGGTTGGCTTAAATGTGTCCGAGTGTTAGTTGCCTTTGAGTGTCATCACTTTTGACCTTTGGAAAAATTTTCACCCAATTTCCTTTATTTACACTCGATTGGTTCTTTAGTTACATTGGTGAAGGAAAATAGTCTTGTTGTTCTTTTGCTGATTTGGAATCATCTTATGTTTGTTTTGAAGAATTATCTTGCATAGATTACATTTTCATAGTTAGAATTTTTATTTTCATGAAATGAATGGAAATTGTGCATAGATTAAATTTTCATAGTTTTCAAGCAAATTGTGCATAGATTACATTGCATGGTTTGACACTTAGGGCTTTGAATTTATTGCAAAATTAGAAGTGGTTCATTCTATAGTTAATATTTTAAATAAGAACCTCTCTCCTTACATTAGCTATAATTATTCGAAATGAAAATATCACAATATCATGTTTAATTGTATTAAAGTTTTGGGTCAGGGCATAACACCATCAGTTTCACATCCATTTACCCATTGAGTAAGTAACAACTTAAAAAAAATAACGTTTATAAAATCAATTAGAATTTTTATTATTTTAGGGCTCTTTTGACCTACATTATATTAGGTTGTAGTGCTTTGGAATAGGGAAGTGAGTTAACTTTCCAAAGATGCAAACAAACACTAGAATCTTGCGATAGGGGGTAAATCAATTTATTACAGTTTAGCTCTAGGAAGCTCCCCTAACAAAGGAGTTAAGCACGAGATCATATCAGAACCGATAGAGTGATCGACCCCACTTCATTAGTTACGATAGAGTGATTTACACATTTTACAAACGGCGCCGAAAGGTGCTTTGGAGTCACTTGAAGGTAAACCTCAGATTAACCATGTTGAGGAACTTTCAAGGGGATTGAGCTTTGTTACTCTGCCGTTGCAGGTACGTCTGATCTATGACTGTCCCCCCAGGTTAAATTGTCGTATGTGGCAACCTTAGAGACCATAATCGTAGGGTTATTATCCAAGGTGATGGTGGAGGGGAAGTGTTGTAGTGTTTTCTTCTCAATGATGTATGAAAAGAACCCACTTAATATTGTGGATGACAAATAATCTCAACAATATAAATGATTGCTAAACATTATAGGTCTACAGCTATTGATAGAAACAAAACCTTCCAAAATCCTGATCTATGTTGCAATCATATTTAAATAGTAAAATGAAGAGTAATAACCCCAAAACATCCAATGGAAACCAGATTTGTAAAGAATGGTTTTATTATAACACATGTGAAGGGAACAAATATATGTTACCAATCCCCCTCTATGGGATGGTTTATTGGCTATCCTCAAACGCTTTCAGCTTCTATAAAGTCTCTCTCCTTTATAATAAATAAACCCAGCAAAAATATGGTGTGCGACAATGAAAATAATCATAGTTACAACGGTAAATGCAACAATGAAAATAATCAAAAGTGAATAATGAATGGAAAACCCTTCTATTTATAACAAAATATTGAGTTATCCTCGAATAATGAGCAATAATAAAATATTATTGATTGCATTTTTGGAATAACCACTTGGAATATTTTATTATATTTGGTTAGGAGGGAAAAAGTATTTAAAATTTTATTTAGAAATAATAAATAAATAAATGATTTATTTATTATCTCAAGGAATTAGTTAGAAATAATAAATAAATAAGGATTTATTTAATTATTCCTAAGGGATTTAGTCAAATTTAACAAAGAATAATAATTAATGAGTGATTAATTATTTATTCTTAGAGAAAAATAAGATAATTAATGATTTATCTATTTATTTTTCATGGTTGGGTCAAATTTAACAAGGAATAATAATAAAACAATGGTTTAATTAATTATTCCTAAAAGAAAATAAAATAAATTGTGATTTATTTAATTATTCTTCATGAGTTCAACTATAAATTACTTAATACAGGTGGTTTATTAGGTAATTTCTCACAGTGAAAGCAATTTTACTATGGTAAAATTGCCTTTACATGGTGTAGTTTGATCCATCTAGTAAATTAGACTAGATGATCAATTTTTTGGTAATAACAGATTTCCCCTCAACGTACAAGTGTTAGGAGAAAAACGTATGAACGAAGTACGTTGTAAAGACAAAATCACTTAGATGACACATGGGAGTCAAGGGGGGAGAGAGAGAGACCAATGAAGCTGAAGCTGAGAGAGGATAGTGCTGAAGCTGAGAGAGGATAGTGACGGAGGGGGCAAGACTAATGCAAGTATCCTTTTTTGTTGTAGTACTGGACCTTAATGAGGCAGGGGAGGCATACCCATACCTACCGATATAAATTAGTATAAAAATCATGGTTGGCCCATAAATATGAAACTGAGCAATAAAGTACATGTTGAATGGTACATGACACGCTGGCATAACAGAGCCAAAAAATAATACAATGTGTCCCATATACATAATGCACCTAGTAAAAACATGGGTTAGGACTAAATACAATAATATCTTAGTACATGAGATACAAAGTCCCTTCCCAAAAAAAATGGGTGGGAGGGAGGATAGAACAACCAAACAAGTCCTGCTGAACAAGGAAGGGCTATGCAAAACTGAATGGATCATCTAGAGGAGACGTGCATGCTATGAACACCGCAACCAATAGGAACCAAACCCATCAACTCTGGGGAACTGCATCTGAGGCCGTAGCATAGTAGGTATGCATCTGGGCATGTGGGGGGCTACCTGAAGGGCCACCCCTTCATGAGGTCTGAAACGTCTCACACATACCCGGGAATCACTGGTACAATCTACTGCATCACTAAACCATCAAGTGTATGGATCATGAACATGAAACATCGAAGTCAAAGGGAAATAATGAGACCCTCTTCTCGATCCAAGGCACCGAACAAGAATGGAAGCTGGAATCAAGATAGACCGGCCTCTAAGCCATTGTTTTGGAATAAATGTGCTAGTGTTGAATGAATAGGGCTCATGATAGATGAGGCAATGAGGAACCTCAACTAAAGTATAGGGAAAATAGTAATGTCACTGATGGATTGACACCAGGGATAATGGGGAAATGGGATTGAGGGACAAACATACAACTACCCTTGTCAGAGCATAAAGTGAATGGTTGACCTAGAAACAACTGACTTAACTCCGGAGGGGATAGGGATAGTATGACTAGAGGCCAAAATGGCAACACAGGATGAAAAATATTAAAATATGGGTGGAATATAGTGACATGAGATGATGGGACATGAAATAGACTCCAAGGATGTAAGGATGACTCATCGTAGATGCTTTGGACAAGGGTGACTAGATGACACTGCCACACAGACTAGGCACAGTGGGGACCATGAAAACATGAGTAAATGATGGTTACTCATGATGACAATCGACATATGGTATGACAAGTATTTAGAGGAGGTGGACCATAAAGTTCAATTGTTTCTTTATGAAAAAAATTGATTTTGAGAGGCGATGAAGTGACCTTTCATGGAAGAAAGGCTTCCTGGTGAAGTGTCAAATAATCTCAAAATAAGAGAGACCCATTATAGTATTCAGTGAGATTTTTCCAATGGTGTTGATGGTTCATCGAATGGAGCTATGGTCTGGTCGCAATGTGTGACAAAAAAGTTGTGGGTTTTCCTATAAAAAGGTGTTTTCCCTCCAATTTGAGAGGAGAAGAAAGCCCTAAATTTTGTGGAGATCATAGCAAAAAAACCGACCATCGGAATCAGGATCTACGAATTTAAGGAAAGTGGCCTTACTTGTCTAGAGATGGCCTTAATTCTTCTTGGAATGATGGTTCCTAGTTAAGAATTAAGGGAAGAGGAAAACAAGAATGAACTACTAGAGGAGGTTTAGAATCATCCTCACCCACGAAGTCAAACATGGGGACTAGGTGCTAAAGGAGTAGAACATTTGAAGATATGGTATTAAACGTATATGATATGCAATGTGCATATGGCTCACCGGGGAGGCTGGTAAAACAAACTATCCAAGGAATGGGAGGATAATCAACCATACCTAGATTTGATGGGATCTAGGCCGAGACTTGATTGAGAAGATAGCCAGGGGAAAACCATCATGCCCCTAAGGATGGGCTGCTGATCTGGTATGCAAAGGTGGGAATGATGCTCCTAGTAGGAGGAGTTTATGGAGCTCCATTGTGTTCCAAGTGCTCGAAAAAGGGATTCAAGCATCTCAGCCCAGCTTGGGTCCTCCAAAGGAGATGCAGGGACGTATGTGCCCCCCCGTATGCTATGGGCATACTAGATGTATTTAGAGATAAGGGCTCCAAACACTTATATGATACATAATATGATTATGCATTTTGTATGACAATGATGGTTCACCATTTGTGTGGTTATATTATGTGGTATGCATGTTATAAATGGCAATCTAAAATGTTGTTTGCAATGGTATCTACATAGTGATTTTGGGCTTTAGGAAAATGACTGAATTAATGGTTTCAAATTCATGAACCAATAGCTTCACTCATAGATATTTTCTAAATAGGACTTGTTTATGCACATGATATACACCATTCAATTGCATGACAAGTAGCAAGGAATCTAAACAAACATGAAGATGAAGGATGCGATGAGCAAGGGCATCAACTAACAAACCTATCACTGCATCATATTCAACCTGATTGTTGGTGGAAGATCCAATGCACATGCCGTTTGACAGGACTAATGTATGCAAGGAGGTAAAATTGGCCCAAGCTATCAAGGCTATATTCCGAGAGAAGAAACTCGCACCATTGGAATGGACGATATACAGTGTGGATGATGGATCCATATGAAGGGTGCAAAAGACAACATATGAGATGGTGTGATCTACCTAACTTTATGGTAGACATAAAGACACGCAAATCAAAGGGATGTGCTGTGAGCAACATTTCTAGAGGTAGAGTGCATTAGGAGAATTAGGAAGGAGATGGGCTTCTAAATCCTCATGAAGGAATGCCCCCTTACTCAAGTGTAGGGGTAATTAGGGGTAGACATAGCTACCATGGTGTCCTCATCAGGCTGGGAGATGGGCGGACGGGAGGAGGGCTGACTACATGATGCAATGGCATTACCTGGTGCATCAACTTGAGGAATAAGGATCACATATGCATAGTTTGGAATGGTAGATGAAGGAATGGTAGATGGAGGTTATATGGATGTTGAGACCTCTGATTCTGTCGAAAAAGGTTCGAAAGAAAATGCGTGCAACAACCTCAAGATCGTTTTCCGATGAGGAACTCAAGGATGACAACATGCAAAGAATGGCGCCTGTAGTGTCCATCATCTCAACATTGGGGGAGGGGATCACAATATAGGGGCTAGAGTTTCCCTATTTTGGTTGACTGGTGGTACCAAAATCCATAGGTAGAGGAGTAGAGGCTCGACTATTAGTGGCATTGTATTCATAAATTGTTCCAAGCCAATTGCGAAACTTGTTGAGACAAGGGAAACAATGGGAGTAGTGACCATGGATATCACAAAGGGAACAAGGATTGTTTGTGCAAAACATTTTGAGTTTCTTAGGTGGGACTGGTATGTCAACATGGACTTCAGAAATATTCGACTCATGGAACACTTCCTAAACCAAAGGTTTGGGTTGAGGGAGTTCAGGACAATTGTTGGTGGCATGCCAACATCTTCAAACAAAGCACATGGCTTTCAGGCCTTAGGGGAGCTTGGGGAGCCTTGTCCTTCGGATCCTTTTTTTTGTCCCTGCCCCCTGGCCAACTACTTTCACAACAAGAGTTGGTTCCTGTTGAGGTTGTAATGGTACTGAAGCAGCGATAGGGGACATGAGGAATGGTTGAACCAAGGTCAAAGCGTGATATGGTCATGGCTAACGAAGCGAAATGTTTATAGGGGGATCGATGTACCATAATGGGATCCTGAGAGTCATGTTAGGAAGGACCATCGAAGCCATGATAGGTACAAGAAAAAACTCTCAAAGGGTGGAATAAGAAAGGTATCTAGCTGGCAGGATAATCCCCAGCGGAATAACTCCTAGATGGTTGAGACTCGGAGGAACAGTACCCGGAGGGAACACAGGAGAGGCACCCACTAATGGAGTAGGTCTCGTGGGAGTGGGTTTAGAGGGTTCAGCTGGAAGAGAAACAATAGGATGATGGGGATCTCGTTGTTGATCAGGTGTATTGGACTACTTAAGGGCGACCTGTGATGCTTGTAACATGAAAACACTCATGGAAGTAGGTTCAGAAATGGGAGGGGGAGGACTAGGGAAGGCACCTAACAATGAGGAATATTTATAGACTTCGGGTGAGACAATGTTACAAGGAGTGGAAAACTATTTATCAGATGCCGATGAGATGATGGACTCAAGGGAGGTCATAGACGCTGGCTCGTAGTAAGTCAACTGATCAATGGTAACGATCTTCCCTTCATGGGGGAAGAACATCTTGCGGAACACTGTAGACGCGACAGTTGACATGGCATATGTGTAACTACGACCTAAGAGGATGACCTGTGATGCTTGTAACATGCAAACACTCATGGAAGTGTGTTCAGAAATGGGAGGGGGAGGACTAGGGAAGGCACCTAACAATGAGGAATATTTATAAACTTCGGGTGAGACAATGTTACAAGGAGTGGAAAACTATTTATCAGATGCCGATGAGATGATGGAATCAGGGGAGGTCACGGACGCTGGCTCGTAGTAAGTCAACTGATCAATGGTAACGATCTTCCCTTCATGGGGGAAGCACATCTTGTGGAACACCGTAGACGCGACAATTGACATGGCATATGTGTAACTACAGCCTAAGAGGATGTTTTAATCCAAAGGGGCATCTATGACTTCGATAATGACGTGGACAGTCTTGCGCGCAAGGGTCACTGGATAGATGTGGTACATGCCAAGGGGTTGGGAGGAGTGTCCATCCCTAGCATGCAAGGTGATGGTGGAGGGGGACAACTCAGGTGACGTGAGTTGTTTCCAAACTATAGCAGACATCACACGTGTGGATGCACCTTCGTTAATAATGCATCTGGAGATGATGGAATTATGAAATCTAATTGGTATCTGGAAAGCAATAATGAAGGCAATGGGGGGTGCTCTGATGTATCAACCGAGAAGACAATCAAGCGATCATTGGAAGGGTATAGTGCACCCAAAGCCATTAGTAGAGAATTCTTTTGGGAAGGGCATGACTGGAGGACTTCCATTGTCAACTTGGCGGTAGGTGATTGTGCCAAATATTCTACTATACTATATGTATGGGAAACTATATTAGAAGCCACATTACGGTGCAATGGTCCTTTTGGGATCTTGGAAATGGCCTCAAATTTGGGTTGAGGGATCTGTAAGGGACCATTGGGTGATGTAAGAGGCTCAATGGACACTTTGGTTTTGGACTCAACAACTGACGAAGTGGAGGGCTTGTCATATTAACGTGACTGAGTTTGTAGGTTGATATGGGAGGAGTGAACCTCATTAGAGTTCATCATTAGAATCTGGTAGTTACCAAGATCAGAAGGTTGGGGGAGGTGAGCTGGTTGACCTGGCTGGGGTTGAGAAACAACAAATACTTGCTGAGGGAAGGGATTTGTGAGCACGGTCAGTTGAGGTGGCGCAGGATTCTGAGGTGATTGTTGACCTCGAGAAGCTATTTGAGCTTCCCATAGTTGGCGCATCTCAGGTAAAAGGGGGCACTCCAGCGTATAGTGGCCATGTACACCACAACATGCATAAGGCTTATTCGTATGAATAGCCTTGTTTTTCTTGGGATGGCCACCCTGTCACTGGTTGTTGGTGTTAGGATGGTTCCCCTAGGGTTCGTTAGGCTGGTTACCTTGGTTACCCTTGTTACCCTTCCCCTTATTCTTTTTCTTCAAATTCTAGGGATTGGTATCACTCGGCTACACAAACACCTGACCCTGAGGGGGTGGTGGCTGCTAGGGATGAGGATGCATGGGAGGCTGTGGTGCTAATTCTTGAGGGCCTGGAGTGCCAAGCTATACATAAGAAGGAGCAACCGTTTGGTAAATGGGTTGGGGCCTTGGAAACATGTTTGGAGGAATTGGTGCCCCCTGTGGGCAGCCATAACTCTAGTGAGAATATGGTGAAGAGTGTGAAATGGATCCAATGATACCATCGACGACGTGAGATTCCCCTGGTGCATTAGCACTACCAAGATGAGGGAGGTTTGGAAAAATAGTATAGACCTAACCTGATTGAGCATAGATCAGATCATATCTCAAAGCAGTATGGAGAGATTCTTCCTCAGGCTGAGGAAGATGTGACGTGACATCTTTCCCAATGGGGGATAAAAGGCTCTTGAGAAACTAGTCTAGATAAACACGGTCTTCGAAAGGAGGGGCACAGTATGTGATCCTTCTTTGACACCACTCTTAAAAATGGTCAGAAAGGTGAGTAGCAAAGGATTGACGACATGTGGTCAAAAGCTCAATACCAATGTTGTACCTTAGAGGTAACTAGATATAGGACAAGAACACTTTAGCAAGTGTTGCGAAAATGAAATGAGAGGTGGTGGGCTGGTCTATGTACCATTTTGTAGCATCTCCAATGAGCGTGCATTGGAAGAGCCGAAGATGAATGGACTCATCGGTTATGGAGTTGGACGAACACCACATGTGGAAGGATCGCACATGGTTAGTAGGATCCTCTCCAGCAATGCCCTTGAACTTTAAGATGTCTGAGGAAAGCTTAGTCAGCATAGAGGGCCAACCAGAATCATGGTTTATGGGGTCGTTTATCAAGTGGATAATATCTGGTATACTTAACCCAACCATAAAAGGGAGCATGGGGGTTGTCGGAATGGTTCCTGAGATTGTTCTATCTGATGTGATTACCAGTGTAGAACCGAAGCCACCACCAGGTTGGGTTCCTGCACCAGCTGTGGGTCCAGACATGGTGACGATATGCGGTGAAGCAAGCTCAAAATTAGATGAGGAATCAAGAGAATAGCCAAGATGGGAACTCAGAGGGCTATGAACTTGAACTTGATAGGGAGGAGTAATACACACGAGTGAAAACTGGGGGTGAAGTACTAATAGTCTCCGTGACTCACGCCTTGGTGGCATAATGATGGAAGGACACATGGAACACGAAAATGGTGTAAACCAAATGCCCTTCGCTTAAGGTGTGCTTGTGTGTGCAACTATATTAATTGATTAAGCCTAGATCATGTTTGTAAAAAGAAAAAAGCTTGCTGCAAACAAACTGAAATAAATAACAGAAAATAAACAACAAAACAATTAACTAAACCCCACCCAAACTGGGTTTATAAACAATGTACTATTAGGTGGCTAAACCGATGGAAAATACACTAAAACGGTCAAGAGATCTAAAAGTCGATGTGACTGGGATCAAGTGACTCTAAGCTGCGGGAAAGTGGTGCAGCAACAAAAAAACTAGAGGGGAAGATCGCTACAAAAAGATAGGGAGATGGGTGAAAAACGTAGGGAAACCAATGGGACCCTAAGGGAATGACCAAACAAGTTTGAATGTGAAACTATGGATGGTAGCAACCTATCTTATCAGATCTCTAGCAAAAGTTACAGATCTAGAAAATGTGGCTAAAAGTGTTGCAAAAAACTCAGACTTCTCACTTAGCTAAACTCCTCCTAGAAAGGCGGAATTGTACTAGAAGCCCTGAGGGATGCTAAATTCGACGTTGGCGAGTAAAACATAATGGATCAAGGCTTAAGCGAGATGAGACAAAGGTCAGATACCCAACAGATAGCTCTCAACAAAACCTAGAAACAGATATGAGAAAAACCCTAAAACCCATAAATCACTGGTTCTGACTTGTTGTTTGATGAAATCGCACTTTTTGGGTAGAAAGCTACATTCTAGAGTCGAGATCACACCTTTTGGGCTAAAAACTGTGATTTCTGCTCCGAGACTTCTGGTCTACAGATTTCAGAAAAAAGTGTTGCCTTTGTCACCATTGGTTCCTATGACCTGCGAAAACGACTAGAAAGCTTACGAAAGTCATAAATTTATCAGATCCAGAGTTAAAACGCTAGGAAACATTAATAGAAGAGAGAAAAGAGGAAACCCTAAGCTAAAAATGAAAGGTCACCTAGGTTTCATGATTTGAAGTATAAAACCCAACGGAGTCACCAATTTTGTTAGAGTGTTTTCTTCTCAATGATGTACAAAAAGAACCCACTTAAGATCGTGGATGACAAACGATCTCAACAATAGAAATGAATGCTAGACATTGTAGATCTGCAGCTTTTGATAGAAACAAAAACTGCCAAAATCCTGATCTATGCTGCAATCATATTTAAATAGTAAAATGAAAAGTAATAACCCTAAAACATCTAATGGAAACCAGATTTGTAAAGAATGATTTTATTATAACAGTTGTGAAGGGAACAAATATATGTTACCAGTGCCCTTTTATGGGATGGGTTCTGGGCTATCCTCAAACGCTTTCAGCTTCTGTACAGTCTTTCTCCTCTATGATGCATAAAACCAACAAAAGTATGGTGTGCAACAATGAAAATAATCAGAGTTACAACGATGAGTGCAACAATGAAAATAATCAAAAGTGAATAATGAATGGAAAACCCTCCTATTTATAACAAAATATTTAGTTATCCTCAAATAATGAGCAATAATAAAATATTATTGATCGCATTCTTGGAGTTATCACTTGGAATATTATTTATAATTTGGGAAAAATATTTATAATTTTATTTAGAAATAATAAATAAATTAAAGGATTTATTTATTACTCAAGTAATTCGTTAAGGAATAATAAATAAAATAAGGATTTATTTAATATTATTCCTACGAGATTTAGTCAAATTTAACAAAGAATAATAATTAATTAGTGACTAATTAATTATTCTTAGAGAAAAATAGATAAATAATGATTTATCTATTTATTTTTCATGATTGGGTCAAATTTATCAAGAATAATAATAAAAAATGGTTTAATTAATTATTCCTAGAAGTAAATCAAATAAATTGTGATTTATTTAATTATTCTTGATGGGTTCAACTATAAATTATTTAATAAAGGTGGTTTATTAGATAATTTCTCATAGTGAAAGAAATTTTACTATGGTAAAATTGGCTTCACATGGTGTACTTCGATCCATCTACTAAATTAGGCTAGATGATCAATATTTTGGTGATAACATATTTCTCCCCAACGTACGAGTGTTAGAAGAAAAACGTATGACCAAAGTACATTGTAAAGGCATAATCACTTAGATGACACATGGGAGTCAAGGGGAGAGAGAGAGAGAGAGAGAGAGAGAGAGAGAGACCAATGATGATGAAGCTGAGAGAGGATAGTGATAGAGGGGGCGAGACTAATGCAAGTATCCTTTTTTGTTGTAGTATTGGACCTCAATGAGGCAGGGGAGGCATACCCATACCCGTCGAGATAACTTAGTAAAAAAATCATGGTTTGCCTAGAAATATGAAACTGAGCAAAAAAGTACATGCTGAATGGTACATGACACACTGGCATAACAGGGCCAGGAAATAATACAATATGTCCCATATACATAATGCACCTAGTAAAAACATGATCTAGGACTGAATACAATAATATCTGAGTACATGAGATACAAAGTCCCTTCCCTAAAATAATGGGTGGGAGGGAGGGTAGAACAACCAAATAAGTCATGCTGAATAATGAAGGGCTTTGCAAAATTGAATGGATCATCTAGAGGAGACGTGCATGCTATGAGCACTGCGACCGATAAGATTCGAACCCATCAACTCTGGGAACTACATTTGAGGTTGTCGCATAGTAGGTATGCATCTGGGCATGTTGGGGGCTACCTGAAGGGCCACCCCCTCATGAGGTCTGAAACATATCACAAATACCTAGGAATCACTGGTACAATCTGCTACATCACTGGACCATCAAGTGTATGGATCACGAACACGAAACAACCAAGTCAAAGGGAAATAATGAGACCCTCTTCTCAATCCAGGGCGCCGAACAAGAATGGAAGCTAGAGCTAAGATACACCACCCTCTAGGTCGTTCTTCTAGAATAAATGAGCTGATGTCGATGGAATAGGGCTTGCGATAGATGAGGCAATGAGGAACCTCAACTAAAGCACGAGGGAAAATAGTAATGTGACTAATGAACTGAAACCAGGGATAATGGGGAAATGGGATTGAGGGACAAACAAATGGCTACCCTTGTCAGAGCATAAAGTGCATGGTTGACCTGGTAGGAAATGAATCAACTTCGAAGGGGATGGGGACATTATGACTGGAGGCCAAAATGCGAAACACAGGATGAATGGTATGCAAATATGGATGGAATACAGTGACATGAGATGATGGGACATGAAATATACTCCAAGGATGCAAGAGTGACTCATCGCGGATGATTTGAATAAGGGTGACTCGATGACACTGCCACACAGACTAGGCCTAGTGGGGACCATGAAAACATGAGTAAATGATGGTTATTCACGACGAGAATCGACATATGGTACGATAAGTATTTAGAGGAGGTGGCCCTCAAAGTACAATTGTCATTTTATGATGAAATTCGATTTTGAGAGGTGACAAAGTGACCTTTCATGGAAGAAAGGCTTCTTGGTGAAGTGTTAAATAATCATAAACTAAGATAGAACCATTATAGTACTCGGTGATATTTTTCCAATGGTGTTGATGGTTTATCGAACAAAGCTACAGTCTGGTCACAATGTGCGATAGAAAAAAATTGGGTTTTCCTATAAAAGGGTGTTTTCTCTCTAATTTGAGAGGAGGAGAAGGCCCTAAACCTTGTGGAGATCGTTGCCGACAAACCGATCATTGGAATTGGGATCTACAACTTTTAGGTAAGTGGCCTTACTTGTCTATAGATAGCCTTAATGCTTCTTGGAACGGTGGTTCCAGGTGAAGAATTAAGGGAAGAGGAAAACGAGAATGAACTACTAGAGGAGGTCTAGAATCATCTTCACCCACGAAGTCAAACATGGGGACTAGTTGGTAAAGGAGTAGAACATTTGAAGATATGGTATCAAATGTCTACGATATGCGATGTGCATATGGCTCACCGGGGAGGCCGGTAGGACAAACTATCCAAGTAATGGAAGGATAATCGACCATACCTAGATCCGATGGTATCTAGGCGGAGACTTGATTGAGAAGATAACTAGGGGAAAACCATCATGCCCCCAAGCATGGGATGTTGATTTGGTATGCAAAGGTGGGAAGATTCCCCTAGTAGGAGGAGTTTGTGGAACACCATTGTGTTCCAAGTGCTCGAAAAAGGGATTCAAGCATCTCAACCCAGCTTGGCACAAGGTCCTCCAAAGAAGATGTAGGGACGTATGTGCCCCCCAGTATGCTATGGGTGTACTGGATGTATTTAGAGTTAAGGGCTCCAAACACTTATATGAAACATAATATGATTATGCAGTTTGTATTATGATGATGGTTCGCCATTTGTGTGGTTATCTTCTGTGGTATACATGTGATAAATGCTAATCTAGATGTTGTTTGCAATGGTATCTACATAGTGATTTTGGGCCATAAGAACATGACTGAATGTAATGGTTTCAAATTCACGAACCAGTAGCTTCACTCATAGATATTTGCTAAATAGGACTTGGTTATGCACATGATACACACCATTCAATTGCATGACATGTAGAAAGGAATCTAAACGAACATGAAGATGAAGGATGCGATGACCAAGTGCATCAACTAACAAACCTATCACTGTATCATATTCAGCCTGATTATTGGTGGCAAATCCAATACACACGCCATTTGATAGGACTAACATATGCAAGGGGGTGAAAATGGCCCAAGCTGCTGAGGCTAGATTCTGGGAGAAGCGACTCACACTGTTGGCATGTCCGATATACGATGTGGATGATAGATCCATATGAAGGATGCAAAAGACAATAGATGCGATGGTGTGATCTACCTAACTTTATGGTAGAAATAAAGACATGAAAATCAAAGGGATGTGCTATGAGAAACATTTCTAGAGGTAGAGTGCATTGGGAGAATTAGGAAGGATATGGGCTTCGAAATCCTCGTGAAGGAATTCCCCCTTACTCAAGCATAGGGGTAATCAAGGGTAGACATACCTTCAATGGTGTCCTCATAAGGCTGGGAGATGGGTGGACGGGAGGAAGGCTGACTATATGATGCGACGACATTACTTAGTGCATCAACCTGAGGAATAAGGTTTACATATGCATCTTCTAGAATGGTAGACGACAGACTGGTAGACGGAGATTCTACTAATGTTGAGACCTCGGATTCTATCAAAAAAGGTTCGATTTAAATATGCGCAACAACCTCAAGAAGGTTTCATGACGAGGAACTCAAGGTGACGACAGGTAAAGAATGGGGCATGTAGTGTCCATCATCTCAACATTGGGGGAGGGGATCACAATATGGGGGCCACAGTTTTCCTATTCTGGTTGACTGGTGGTATTAGAATCCACAAGTAGATGAGTAGAGGTTCAACTACGAGTGGCCTCGTATTCACAAAATCGTCCCATGGCAATGGAGAAACTTGTCGAGACGAGGGAAGCAATGGGAGTAGTGACCATGAAGATAAAAAAAGGGCACAAGGAAGGTTTGTGCCAAGAATTTTGAGTTTCTTAGGTGCGATTGGTATGTCAACATGGACTTCTGGAATATTCAACTCACGGAACGCTTCCTGAACCAAAGGTTTGAGTTGAGGGAGTTTAGGGCAATTGTTGGTGGCATGCCCAAAAACTTCACACAAAGCGCATGGCTTTGGGGCCTTAGGGGTTGGAGGAGCTTGGGGAGGCTTGTCCTTTGAATCTTTCTTTTTGGTTTTGTCCCCCTAGCCAGCTAGTTTTGCAATAGGATTTGGTTCCTGTTGAGGTTGTGATGGTACTGAAGAAGTGGCAGGGGTCATGGGGATTGGTTGAACCAGGTTCCAAGTGTGATATGGTCATGGTTGACTAGGCAGAATGTTTGCAGGGGAATCTATGTACCATACTGGGATCCCGTGAGTCATTTTAGGAAGGACCAGTGAAGTCATGAAAGGTAGAGAAAAATAATCCTAGAGGGGGGAATAAGAAAGGTATCTGGTCAGTAGGATAATGCCCTAGTGGAATAGCTCCTAAATGGTTGAGACCTGGAGGAACAGTTCTTGGAGGGAACATAGGAGAGGCACCCACTAATGGAGGAGGTCCCTTGGGAGTGGGTCCAGAGGGTTCAACTGGAAGAGAAACAACAAGATGTTGGGGAGCTCGCTGTTGATTAGGTGTACTGGACTACTTAAGGACTGCCCATGATGCTTGTAACATGAAAACACTCATGGAAGTAGGTTCAAAAATGGGAGGGGGAAGACCAGGGAAGGCACCTAACAATGAGGAATCTTTATAGACTCTAAGTGAGACACTCATACAAGGAGTGGATGACTGTTTATCGAATACTGATGAGATGATGGACTCGAGGGAGGTCACGGATATTGGATCGTAGTAAGTCAACTGATCAATGATAACGATCTTCCCTTCATGGGGGAAGCACATATTGTGGAACACCATAGATGCAACAACTGACATGGCATATGTGTAACTATGACCTAAGAGAATGTTGTAATCCAAAGGGGCATCTATGACTTCGATATCGACGTGGACAATGTTTCCCGCAAGGGTCACTCGACAGTTGTGATACATGCCAAGGGGCTAGGAGGAGTGTCCATCCCAAGCATGCAAGGTGATGGTGGAGGGGGGACAACTCAGGTGACTTGAGCTGTTTCCAAATAGCAGCAAACATCACATAGGTGGATGCACCTTTGTTAATAATGCATCTAGAGATAATGGGATTACGGAATCTAACTGGTATCTAGAAAGCAACAGATGAAGACAATGGGGGTGCTATGACATATCAACCGAGAATACAATAAAGCAATCATCAGAAGGGTCCATTACACCTAAAGCAATTAGTAGAGCCATCTTTTGGGAAGGGCAAGACTGGAGTACTTCCAGTGTCGATATGGCAACAACTGATTGCTCCAAGTCATCTACTATACTGTATGTATGGGAAGCTTTGTTAGAAGTCACATTACAACATAATGGTCCTTTTGAGATCTTAGGAATGGCTCTAAGGGACCACTGGGTGTCCTAAGAGCCTCAGTGGACACTTTAGTTTTAGACTCGACAAGTGACGAAGTGGAGGGCTTGTCATATTGACATGACTGAGTTTGTAGGTTGATATGGGAGGGGTTAACCTCATCAAAGTTCATCATTAGAATCTGGTAGTCACCGAGACCATAAGGTTGGTGGAGGTGGGCTGCTTGATCTGGCTAGGGTTGAGAAGCAACAAATCCTTATTGAGGGAAAGGATTTGTGAGCACGGGCAGTTGAGGTGGCGCAAGACTCTAAGGCAATTGTTGACCTCAAGAAGCTTTTTGAGCTTCCCATATTTGGCACATCTGGGTAAAAGTGGGCACTCATGTGTAAAGTGACCATGTACACCACAACATGCATAAGGTTTATTCGTATGAATAGCCTTGTTTTTCTTAGGTTGGCCGCCTTGTTACTAGTTGTTGTTGTTAGGATGGTTCCCCTAGGGTTTGAGAGGCTGGTTACCTTGGTTACCCTGGTTACCCTTGTTACCCTTCCCCTTATTCCTTTTCTTCGAATTTTGGGGATTGGTATCACTCTGCTACATAAACACCTGACCCTAAGGAGGTGGTGGCTGTTGGGGTTAAGGATGCATGGGAGGCTACGCGCTAATGCTTAAGGGGCTAGAGCGCTAGGCTGTGCATAAGAAGGAGCAACAATATGGTAAACAGGTTAGGGCCCTGGAAACATGTTGCTAGTAGGAGGGGCATAAATGTTGGAGGAACTAGTGCCCCCCTACAAGTAGCCATAACTCTGCTGAGAATATGGCGAAGAGTGTGAATTGGATCCAATGATACTGATGACGACGTGAGATGCCCTCGGTGCATTAGCGCTACTAGGACGAGGGAGGTTTGGAATAACAATATAGACATAACCTGATTGAGCATAGATCAGATCATATCTCAAAGCAGTCTGGAGAGCTTCTTCCTCAGGCTAGAGAAAATGGGATGCTTTCCGAAAGGGGGATAAAAGGCTCTTGAGAAACCAATCTAGATAAACACGATCTTTGAAAGGCAGGGCACAACATGTGCTCCTTCTTTGATGCCACTCTTGAAAATGGTCAGAAAGGCAAGTAGTGAAGGATGATTGGAATGTGGTCAAAAGCTTAGTACCAGTGTCATACTAGAGAGGTAATTGGAAATAAGACAAGAACGCTTTAGCAAGTGTCACAAAAATGAAATGAGAGGTGGTAGGCTGGTCTACATACCATTTTGTAGCATCTCCAGTGAGCATGCATTGGAAGAGCCGAAGATGAATGGAGTCATCGGTTATGGAGTTGGCTGAACACCACATGTGGAAGGATTGCACATGGTTGCTAGGATCCTCTCCAGCAATACCCTCAAATTTTGGGATGTCTGAGGGAAGCTTAGTCAGCATAGAGGGCCAACCAACATCGTGGTTTATGGGGTTGTTTATCAACTGATTAAGATCTGGTAGACTTAAACCAGACATAAAAGGGAGTGTGGGGATTGTTGGAACTGTTCTTGAGACTATTATGCCCCATGTGATTATTGATGCAGAATCGGAGCCACCACCAGGTTGGGTTCCTGCACCAACTATGGGTCTAGACATGGTGATGATATGTGGTGAAGGAGGCTCAGAATCAGACGAGGAATCAAGAGAAGAGTCAAGATGGGGACTCAGAGGGCTATGAACTCAAACTCGAGAAGGAGGAGTAATACGCCCAAGTGGGAATTGGGAGTGAAGGCCTAATAGTCTCTTCGACTCATGCCTTAGTGGCGCAATGATGGAAGGACACATGGAACATGAAAATGGTGAAGGGAGATCAATAATATATCTTCTGTCTCTGATGCATTGAGATAAATTTATTATGTTAAGTCTTGGCTTAGCGGTGTAAACCAAGCTCCCTTCGCTTAAGTTGTGCTTGTGTGTGCAATTGTATTAATTGATTAAGCCCAGATCGTGTTTGTAAAAAATAAAAAAGCTTGCTGCAAATAAACTGAAATAAATAATAGAAAATAAACATCAAAACAATTAACTAAACCCTACCCAAACTAGGTTCGTAAACATTATACTGTTAGGTGGCTAAACCGATGGAAAATACACTAAAACGGTCAAGAGATCTGAATGTCGGTGTGACTAGGATCAAGTGACTCTAAGCTGTTGGAAAGTGGTGCAACAACAACAAAAAACCAGAGGGGAATATTGCTGCAAAAAGATAGGGAGATGGGTGAAACACCTAGGGAAACCGACGGGACCCTAAGGGAATGACCAAACAAGTTTGAATGTGAAACTATGGATGGTAGTAACCTATCTTATCAGATCTGAAAAAAAAGTTACAGATCTAGAAAATGTGGCTGAAAGTGTTGCGAAAAACTCAGACTTCTCACTTAGCTAAACTCCTCCTAGAAAGGTGGAAGTGTACTAGAAGCCCTATGGGAGGCTAAATTCGACTTCAAAGAGTAAAAGATAATGGATCAAGGCCTAAGCGGGATGAGACGGAGGTAAGAAACCCAACAGACAGCTCTCAACAAAACTCAGAAACAGATCTGAGAAAAACCCTAAAACCCAGAAATCGCAGGTTTTGACATGGTTTTTGATGAAATCACACTTTTTGGGCACAAAGTTGTGGTCTAGAGCCCAGATCATAGCTCTTGGGCTAAAAACTGTGGTTTATGCTCTGAGACTTCCAGTGTGCAAATTTCATAAAAAAGTGTTGCCTTTGTTGCGCCTAATTGTTGTGACCTACAGAAACGACGAGAATGCTTACGAAAGTCAGAAATTTATCAGGTTAAAACACTAGGAAACATTAATAGAAGAGAAAAAAGAGGAAACCATAAGCTAAAAACCAAAGGTCGCCCAGGTTTCTAAATCTTAAGTATAAAACCCAACGGAGTCTCCAATTTTGTTGTAGTGTTTTCTTCTCAATGATGTACAAAAAGAACCCACTTAAGATCGTGGATGACAAACGATCTCAACAATAGAAATGACTCCTAAATGTTGTAGATCTGTAGCTATTGATAGAAACAAAACCTGCCAAAATCCTGATCTATGCTGCAATCATAGTTAAATAGTAAAATGAAAAGTAATAGCCGAAAACATCCAATGGAAACCAGATTTGTAAAGAATGATTTTATTATAACACCTATGAAGGGAACAAATATATGTTACCAGTCCTCATCTATGAGATGGGTTCTTGGCTATCCTCAAACACTTTCCGCTTCTGTGTGGTTGCATCTTCCGGATTCATCGCATCTGTTGTTTTTAGTGCATCGACGTTTCGAACCAGCTACTGTGGTTCATCATCAGGATGAGAATTATTGAAGAAGTCAGAGATGAGTGAAGGTGAATAAATAGGTGAAGATGAGGGAGCGTGCAGGACCGACAAGTTCCAGATATGAGGAATGGTTTGTTAATTAAATTTAGGATGGAATTTATTTTTATTCTAATAAAGAGTTTAATATAATTTTCCTTTATTTTATTTATTTATTTCCGCTTCTGTAGAGTCTCTCTCCTCTATAATGCATAAACCCAACAAAAATATGGTGTGCGACAATGAAAATAATCAGAGTTACAACGGTGAGTGCAACAATGAAAATAATCAAAAGTGAATAATGAATGGAAAACCCTCCTATTTATAACAAAATATTGAGTTATCCTCGAATAATGAGCAATAATAAAACATTATTGATCCCATTATTGGAATAACCACTTGGAACTTTTATTATATTTGGTTAGGAGGGAAAAAGTATTTAAACTTTTATTTAGAAATAATAAATAAATAAATTATTTATTTATTATCTCAAGGAATTAGTTAAGGAATAATAAATAAATAATGAATTATTTAATTATTCCTAAGGGATTTAGTCAAATTTAACAAAGAATAATAATTAATTAGTGATTAATTAATTATTCTTAGAGAAAAATAAGATAATTAATGCTTAATCTATTTATTTTTCATGATTGGGTCAAATTTAACAAGGAACAATAATAAAACAATAGTTTAATTAATTATTCCTATAAGAAAATAAAATAAATAGTGATTTATTTAATTATTCTTCACAAGTTCAACTATAAATTACTTAATAAAGGTGGTTTATTAGGTAATTTCTCATAGTGAAAGCAATTTTACTATGGTAAAATTGGCTTTACATGGTTTACTTTGATCCATCTAGTAAATTAGGCTAGATGATCAATTTTTTGGTGATAACAGGAAGTATCTGTTGTACCTGGAACAGATGTTGGTTAGACTCACTTGGACCTTTTTGGAGGGTATTATTCACTCAAGATGGCATAAGTGAAGTTACTTGAACTAGATTGTGTTCATTAAGAAGGTTGTTAGCGTAACTGGTTCCACCCACTCTATCTTTATTCACTTTTCACATCGATCTCTACGATGTTGGATTTCATCACCAACTAGTGATTTCGTTGTGAAAAGTTTGTTTGCATGGTTTGACTCCTTAGATTTACTAGCGTGTGGTATTTGTTTGTTTTTACTTTTTATAGACCTTAGGTGTGGATTGTGAATACTATTTAAATTCTCAATAAAACTTATTTGAGTTGAATATAATGACAACAATTCTGAAATTTACCAATCAAGGAATCCTTGTTAACGAGATTCCTAGTCCTTTTCCTGAATTTGGAATATATGTCCTCCTTATATGGCTACGTTGTCACTTCCTGGATTCACGATAGGTTTACTGGTATGGTTGTTTTTAACTTCTTTAGTCCCAAATAATCCAATTGTACCACCTCAACTAAGTTTTTCACCTCAACCAAGTTCTTTGTCTCCTCATCACCAAACGTTGGTTAACCCTTTACCTTCTTCACCCAGAATGTCTTCCTTCATTTCTTCTTCTTTGCTTGGTAAAATCCTTGATGTTATTAACTAGGTGGCTAAGAAGAAGAAGAAAGGGAAGAAGAAGGAAAAGAAGCAAGGTAAGAAAGAAGTCAACTAACCAGCTTTGAGTATGGAAAATGTTGAGGAACCATCCAAAAGAAGCCACTCTTAAGCATAGTTTCCCTCTGTTTCAAGCTTGTATAAAAATGAAACCTATCTCGAGTACATTTTGGTTATTATTTTTAATATTTGTTAAACTCATGAAAATCCCAAGATTCTTTTGTTATCTCTTCATGCTCGTAAAACATACATGAAAATGTCAAGTTATTTATGTCTTTTCCTACTCTTTAATTAAATTGAAATCAGTGATATGAGTATATTTTTATCACTTTTTCGGAATCCTTAAAACTTATGAAAAATAGAAACCCTAGTTTCCTTCGTACTCGTTAAAGAAAAAAAAAAGGTATGCTTGATATAAGTTTACCTCTTTTATGGATCATGTGGACTATTTACGAGAAATGTATACTTTGACTAATCATGGTCAAAAGAGTTATCTCCTGCATTTTTTATCCTCTTGTGGGCTTGAGAGACTAAATCTATGAAAAAAGACATTTTAGAGTTTATTTATCTTTTTCTCTGGACTCCCTAAAATTGAAAAAAACCGAACTTTACTTTCTCTGGGCTTGTTAAAATTTTACGTTGAAAGAACTAAATGCGTTTCCTTTTTATGTATTTTTCAAACTCTTTAAATATGAGAATGACATCGACTTACCCCTTCATTGCACTCATGAAATGTAAACAATGTAGGACTCATCGGTCATGACGAGATTGAAGCACTCCTTCTTAGGGTTCATTAAAAATACTCCAAAGGACTCATCCAAAGGATGAGCTTACACGACAAGCATATGTTATAATCCTTAAGCTTGTGTAAAAATAAAGAGGTACTTTCCAGTAATAGTGGGGGGAAATTGGAAATAAACATTTGTTTTTGTATTGTTAGAAGGAAGTACGTCACTCTTGAACATGACACTCCATCACATTTATGTCTAGATTCAAAAATCCATTTGTCTCTGAATTGGTCATACCTCATTGAAATTCTTCAAACTTGTTTCTGGTCCTATTTTTGAGTAAAATGTTGCCAAGTCAAAATGTCATGTCACCAATATGTTCAAGAGAAGTTCAACCTCAATTAAAATTACCTTTCAATTCATATCCCTCAATTGTGTTGGCCTTACCTCAGTTAGTCCTGAATCACTCCAAATTTGTTCTTCAAAAATTGAAACTTGTTTCATTTCATTGATGGAGGATACATCAAGGCCCTCCTCTGATGGGTCTTGTCGATGCTAGCTCATTATCCATGAAGTTAACTTAGAAAACCCATTTCGGTACCTTGAAGTCTACATGCCCAAATGGCAGGTTTCTCGCTTTCGACAACAATTTCTCATCATTGGAATTCGATCAAATGATTCTATGAGTGTTTGAATTCGAAACATTTAATCACACTTCATAGATTGTATTGGAGTACCTTGAGATCCATTGTCATTATTGGTGGTTTCTCTTGCACCTGTTAATGGTTTACATCATTGTTTGGTAATCAAGTGTTTTCTACCATGTTCAAATTCAAAAATTTACTCACATGGTTAAATTCATACATCAAGAGATGGAGATCAAGACCCTGGATCTAGTTTCATACATCCAAGTTGCGTGCAATTATTAAATATTCATGATTTTAAACATAGATCTATTGATGGCTATGTCCACATTGTGTCTTCTATTGGCATGGATCTTCAGATGAATTTCCATACTGTTTCTTTGAATACTTGTACTCTGAGTATGGGAATGCCTACCTCAGTGATGTTTCTATGAAAGCATGATATGGTAATCCTTGATTGTTTGTTTCAGGTCTTCAAACAATTGGTCTCTGATCCAAACCTTTGACATGATAAAACTCTTCAGTCATCAAACATATTTTCTGGCTTTACACTTTGGGGGGAATTTGTTACACTAATTATTTTCACAAATACTTTCAGTTCAGATCTCTTGCCATCTGATAAGTGTCTCAAGCGAACCCCCTATGAAGCTTGAAGTAAAAAAATACAAGGGACAAAATGAATTTTGGGTTGAACTACTTAAAAACCATTTTTGAGTATCTGTGCAGTTTTCCTAGCAATTACTTGCACATGTGTATTTTTTACCATTGTGGCTTATGTAATTCTACACATTGTCTTCCACTATAAACTACACAATCCTGTTCATGCAAGTAAAAATAAAAAATAAAATTCTAGAAGCTTTGATGGAGGAATATTATCCAAATTAGAAACCTAAAACTACTACATACCTGCACCTCATCCCTTGGTTCATGGAACTAATCTCCTCATCTTAAGTATCATATCCCTTGAGAAGAGGAACAAGAAACCCCCTCCTCTTGCCAACAAATTGAGCAAAAGTCTAGAGGATGAAGAGAGACTTGGATTTGTAAACTTATGCTGCTGATTTTGGGTTTGAAGAGCTTGTCATCAAGGGAAGGAATGAAGACCATTGGAAGAGGCTTGTGACATCAAGGCAACCATCTTATAAGCTTGTTCTCCTTTGAATTCAATACAAAGAAATTGTTCTTTCCTAATTGTGTCTATTTTTATGTTAATAGCGAGATTCCTTGGTCACTTGCATGGTTTATAACTAATTATTGATTCAACTATATGATGTATGTTAAGTTAATAACTTCATTTACATTTGATTTTATATGCGAGATGATTTGATCCGTTTAAATGTTTTTTTTATGCAGATCTCTCTTGGAGCATCATGGAGAAGCTGTGGAAAGCATTGCGAAAGCCTTTAAGGCATTGAGGAAAATTTGGTTGTGGGAAGCACTGAAAGGACTTCTACAAGCACATCACTAATAGGTAAGTGATTCTTCACATACTACTGTTTCATGTTTTAGTTATAAGCTAAGTAAAGGTAGTAGTTCTTTTGATGTTTGTTAAGAGGTTTTGTTGGAAATCTAGGGAGATCCTTCTTGTATGCAAGAAGTGACTTTCCTGCCTAACAAATTGGCTACCATACTGGGGAACAAAAGTGATCCATTGAATTTTTTTGTGACCTTTGACACCTTTAGACCATTTTAAGAATTGAAATTTCTAGTTTGAGACCTTTGTTTTTTTAATTTTTTTTCTTATGTCTTTAGGTCTGTGCAGTTTTCTTCAAAAATAGAGTGCAAATTTGCGTATTTTTCTATGGTGCACAATGTATAGCCACACTGAATTGAACTAGTGACCTACGAAATAATTTTTTTTGAAAAAGCTAGGGTTTCTATGATTTAAGTCCAAATTTTTTGTTTTTATGATTTCTTAAGCTTGTTTACAGTCTTATAGAGTCTCTGTCAATTTTATTGGGTGTTTTGAATTTTCTTTTTTAGAAATTCTTAATCTGATTTCCTTTGGTCATTAGTCAGAGGTTTGTCTTAGTTTCTTAACAATTTTTGCATGTTTTTTCTTTCATTTTTGAAAAAACAATTCCCCCTCAATCGTGCGGGTGGGGGGAGGGGGTGGTGGTATTTGGAATTTTCACCCAATTTCCTTTACTTACACTTGATTGGTTCTTTAGTTACATTGGCGAAGGAAAATAGTCTTGTTGTTCTTTCACTGATTTGGAATCATCTTGTGTTTGTTTTGACGAATTCTCTTGCATATATTACATTTGCATAGTTAGAATTCCCATTTTGATGAAATGAATGGAAATTGTGCATAGATTACATTTTCATAGTTTTCAAGCAAATTGTGCATATAATAAATTGCATGGTTTGGAAATTAGGGCTTTAAATTGCATTGGAAAATTAGAAGTGGTGCATTATGGAATTAATATTTTAAAGTAGGACCTCTCTCCTTACTTTAGCTAGAATTCATCAAAATGAAAATATCACAATATGATGTTCAATTGCATTAAATTCTTGGTTTAGGTCATAACACCATGAATTTCACGTCTAACTACCCATTGAGTAAATAACAAATTAAAAAAAAACAACGCTAATAACATTAGTTATAATTTTTATTATTTTAGGGCTCTTCCCGCCTACATTAGATCAGGTTGTAGGGCTTTAGAATAGGGAAGTGAGTTAACTTTCCAAATATGCAAACAAACACTAGAATCTTGCAATAGGGAGTAAATCCATTTATTACAATTTGGCTCTAGGAAGATCCCCTAACAAAGGAGTTAAGCACAAGATCATATTAGAACTAGTGGAGTGATCGACCCCACTTCATTGGTTATGATACAAGTGATTTACACATATTATAAATGGTTTCAAAAAGTGCTTTGGAGTCACTTGAAGGTAAACCTCAGATTAACCATGTTGAGGAACTGTCAAGGGGATTAAGCTTTGTTACTTTGCCCTTGCGTGTATGTCTGATTTGTGACTGTCCCCTAGGTTAAATTGTCATATGTGGCAACCTTAGAGACCATAATCTTCAGGCTACTACCCAAGGTGATGGTGGAGGGGAAGTCTCTGCTATACCAAGCACTGATGTTGGATAGACTCATTTGGACCTTTTTGGAGGGTATTCTTCGGTCAAGATGGCATAAGTGAAGTTACTTGAACCAGATCATGTTCATTAAGAAGGTTGTTAGTGTAACTGGTTCCACCCACTCTATCTTTATTCACTTTTCACATCGATCTCTACGATGTTGGATTTCATCACCAACTAGTGATTTCACTGTGAAAAGTTTGTTTGCATGGTTTGACTCCTTAGATTTACTAGCGTGTGTTATTTGTTTGTTTTTACTTTTTACAGACCTTAGGTGTGGATTATGAATATTATTTAAATTCTTAATAAAACTTATTTGAGTTGAATATAATGGAAACCATTCCAAAAGTTACCAATCAAGGAATCCCCATTAACGAGAATCCTAGTCCTTTTGCTAGCTTTGGAAATGCTAGTGCTCCTTATACGGATGCGTTGTCACTTCCTGGATTCACAATAGGTGTACTGGTGTGGTTGTTCTCATCTTGTTTAGTCCCAAATACTCCAACTATACCACCTTAACCAAGTTCTTCACCTCATCCAAGTTCTCTGTCTCCACAATACAAAACATTAGTTAACCCTTTACCTTCTTCACCTAGAATGTCCTCCTCCCTTTCTTCTTATTTGCTTCATAAAATTACTGATTCTTGTAACCATGTGGCTAAGAAGATGAAGAAAGGGAAGAAGAAGGAAAATAAACAAGGTAAGGAGGAAGTCAACTAACTAGCTTAAGTATGGAAGATTTTGAGGAAACGTCCAAAAGAAGCCACTCCCAATCATAGTTTCCCTCTGTTTCAAGCTTGTATAAAAATGAAACCTATCTCGAGTCCATTTTGGTTATTATTTTCAAAACTCATTAAACTCATGAAAATTCTAAGCTTATTTTGCTACGTTTTCATGGTTTCAAAACGTACATGAAAATGTTGATTTATTTATGTCTTTTCCTTCTCGTTAATTAAATTGAAAGTTGGTTATATGAGTATACTTTTATCACTTTTTTCAGACTCGTTAAAACTTATGAAAAAGAGAAACCCCAAAGTTAACTTTAAGCTCTTTTCTCACTCCCTAAATATAAAGAAAATTAAAAACATTTGCTTGATATAATTTTACCCCTTTTACGCATCATGTGGACTATTTACAAAAAAGGTATACTTTGACTAATCATGGTCAAAAGAGTTCTCTCCTACATTATTTTACCCTTTTGCAGGCTTGAGAGACTAAATCTACAAAAAAGGACATTTCAAAGCTTACTTATGTTTTTCTCCTGACTCCCTACAACTGAAAGACATCGAGCTTTACTTTCTCTAGGCTTGTTAAAATTTTACATTGAAATAAAAAAATGAGTTTCCTTTTTATTTCTTTTTTCAAACTCTTTAAATATGAAAATGACATTGATTTACCCCTTCACTAGAATCATAACAGTGTAAGGCTTGTCAATCATGATGAGACCAAACCACTCCTTGCTAGGTTTCCTTAAAAATACTTCGATGGACTCAACTGAAGGATGAGCTTCTAGGAGAAACATATGTTATCCTCCTCAAGTTTGTGTAAAAATAAAGAGGTACTCTCTAGTAATGGTGGGGGGAAATTGGAAAGAAACATTCATTTTTGTATTGTTAAAAGGAAGTATGTTGCTTTGGAACATCACACTCCGTCACCTTTGTGTCTGGGTTTGGAAATCCATTTGTTTCTGAATTGGTCACACCTCATTAAAAGTTTTCAAACTGGATTATAGTCCTATTTTTGAGTCAATTTCTATCAAGTCACAATGTTGTGTCGCTAATATGTTCAAGAGAAGTTTAACCTCAGTTAAAATTACCTTGCAATTCATAGTCCTCAATCATGTTAGTCGTCCATGAGTTAGTCCTGAATCACTCCAAATTTGTTCTTAAAAACTTGACACCCATTTTTTGTTGTTGATGGAGGATACATCAAGAGCCTCTTGCGATAGGTTGCTTCCTTTCGACATCAACTCATTATCTATGAAGTTGAATTAGAAACCCTCTTTTGGTACCTTGAAGTTTGCATGCGTAAATGGTAGGTTTCTCACTTTCGACGACATGTTATCATCATTGGTCTTTGAGAAAATAATTCTATGAGTGTTTGAATTCAAAAAATTTAATCACACTTCATAGATTGTACTAGATCACCTTGAGATCCATTGTCATTATTGGGTATTTCTCTTGCATTTGTTAATGATTTATATCATTGACCAGTAATCAGGTGATTTCTACCATGTTCAAATTCAATACATTTACACATGGTTAGATTCGTATATCAAGAGATGGAGATTAAGACCTTGGATCTAGTTTCATCGATCGAGGCTACGTAGAGTTATTAAATATTCATAATTTTCAACATAGATCCATTGATGGTTGCATCCATAATGTATCTTATGTTGACATGGATCCTCAAATGAATTTCCCTACTGATTCTTTGAGATTCTTGTACTCTAAGTATGGGAATTCCTACCTCAGTGATGTTTATATGAAAACATGATATGGTAATCCTTGATTGTTTATTTCAGGTCTTCAACTGATTGGTCTTTGATCTGAACCTTTGACATGATAAAGTGATTTAGTAATCAAACATATTTTTTGGCTTTGCACTTTAGGGGAGAAGTATGTTACACTAAATTTTGTCACCATGATTGTGAATTCAGATCTCTCACAATCTGATGAGTGTCTCAAGTGAATCCCCTATGAAGCTTGAAGTAAAACAATACCAGGGACAAAATGATTTTTGGGTTGAACTTCTTAAAAACACTTTTTGAGCATCTATGCAATTTTCCTAGCCATTACCTGTGCATGTGTTGTTTTTACCATTGTGGCTTGCAAAATTACGTGCACTGTCTTCCACTATAAACTAGACAATCCTATTCATGCAAGTGAAAATAAAAAAGCAAATTCTGGAAGCTTGGATGGAGGAATCTTATCCAAATTAGAAACCTCAAACTACTACATACTTGTGCCTCATCCTTTGGTTCATGAAAGTAATATCCTCCTCTTAAGAATCATATCCCTTTAGAAGAGGAACTAGAAACCTCCTCCTCTTGCCTATAAATTGAGCACAAGACTAGAGGATGAAGAGAGACTTGGATTTGTAAACTTATGCTGTTGATTTTGGGTCTGCAGAGCTTGTCATCAAGGGATGAAATGGAGACCATTAGAAGAGGCTTGTGACATCAACACAACCAGGGCATTCTCCTTTGAATTCACTGCAAAGCAATTGTTCTTTCCTAATTACATCTATTTTGATGTTATTTGTGAGATTTCTTGATCACTCGCATGGTTTATAATTGATTATTGATTCAACTATATGTAGTATGTTAAGTTAAGAACTTCATTTACCTTTGATTTTATATGCGAGATGCTTTGATCCCTTTAGATTTTGTTGTGTATGCATATATCTTTTGGAGCATCATGGAGAAGCTGTGGAAAGCATTGGGAAAGACTCTAAGGCATTGAGGAAACGATGGTTGTGGAAAGCAATAAAAGGACTTCTATATGCACATAGCTAATAGGTAAGTGATTCTTCATAAATTACAGGTTTCATGTTTTAGTTATAGGCCAGGGAAAGGTAGAAATTAATTTGATGTTTGTTACTAGGTTTTGGTGGAAATGTAGGGAGACTCTTCTTGCCTCCAAGAAGTGATTTGTCTGCCTAACACCATGGGATTTTAGAAAATAAAAATGAGATAATTTTTATCTTATAATAAATATAAAATAATAATATTTATTATGAAATTATTAAATTATATATGTGTTGTGTGAATTTGTATTACTATCCCATTTTTGTATTGCCAAAATATGAGTCATTCCACTTGAAAAAGGTGACGGAAGTAGTAATACATATAATGATAATGATAAGGTTTAATGAAAACATAAGCAAGATAAATATAAAATATAGCCCATATGAGGCATCTTGATTAGCAATGGCCTTTTAAGCAAGGATTTTCATCCCTGAGATTTTGGGTTCAAGTTCTCCCTTGGTGAACAATGTAATCATATCTAATATAGTATCAGCCAACAAAAGAAGAATAATATAAAAAATATGTTAAAATTTTGCAAATATTTGAGGAAGAAAATGGAAGCGCCGACACAAATCATGATAGTATGTGCGAAAAAACTTAATCAATAAAAACATAGAAATTTTGTTAAAATGTTGTAAATATTTGAAAGAAAAGAAGGATAAAAAGAAGTAAAAGTAGTTGTTTCATAATACTAGTTGAGGAAGGAAACAGAAGCACCGACACAGATGATGAGAGGATGTGTTAAAAAGTTTAATCAAGAAAAATGAAAAAAATATGTTGACATGTTGTAAATATTTGAAAGAAAAGAAGGATAAAAAGAAGTAAAAATAGTTGTTTCATAATATGTTTATAAAGGAAATTTGAAATTTTAGGCTTATATTTTGAGTTTTAAATTAAATTTTTATGAATTCATGATTTATATTTTAGATTATAATTTTCTAAAAATTCTTATGTGAAAAAACATTTTCTTTATGGACATGTGAATGCAGTTCTATCTTCATCTTTTAGTGTTATTTGAATTTGATTGTAATCATTGAAGCCATCAAGAAAATTAAAATATTTTTTCGCTACTAATGTGTCTAAGACTTGATTAATAAAAGAAAGTGGAAAATGATATTTTAAAGTAATTTTATTTAATTCCCTTTAATCTATGTAGGCTGATCATTTACCATTATTCTTTGGTACAATAACAAATGGTGAAACCCTTTGGCTATTAGAAATTGTATAAATGAATTTCACATTTAACAATTTTTGGAATTCTTGTTTTACAGTTTCCCTCAAATTAGGGTTCGCCCTTATCTGAGGTTGTCTAATAGGTCTAGCATTCTCATATATATAATGTAACTAGTAAGATTAATTCCTTTCATATATTTGTATTCTCATGCAAAAGTAGAGGAATGTTTTTGCAACATTTTTATTAATTGATCTTTTTGGAATTCTTTTGGGTTAATATTATGTTTAATGTATTCCATGAACTAATTTCTATAGTAGTACTACCAAATTTATCCATGGAATTTAAATATATCATTAAATGATGTGCTGAAAAATCATATTTTTTAAAATTTTCTTGAATTTTTTTTTGTTTCTAACATATTCACATGATAAATTTGTTTTTCAAGATACTAAGAAAAATCAAATTTATTTATAAGATGTATTGTCTGATTTTCTCCCTCATCTTTCTTAAAATACATTACTTGTGAGATTGTTATAACATGTCATATGTCTTCATATTCATCTTCATCATCACCAATCCATTCATTATCTTCAAATTTAGTAATTGTTTTAGCTTGAGGATACAATGTAAACTTCTTTGTTGAATTTCCATTAGAGATTGTCATATCACCATATCTACTACTAATGAATGCATCACCGATCGCTAAACAAGGCCTACTTAATATTAATGGATGACCAACCACATTGGTTTTTGTTTTAAGTACCATAAAATAGAATGGATATTCACAAGAATCTAAAGATAGAAGTATGGCTTCTAGTATACCCTTTGGTTTTATATCAAAGATTGGTGTATATCAAAGATTGTTTAATTGTAGTTCATCCATAATAATTTTAGTCATTACATTTATTGATGCTCCTAGATCAATCAACTTATTTGGGATTGTAATATTATTAATATGAATCTTCACGATAGGACTTCTTGGATCCAAATATTTGTCTATGTAAGTATTTCCAATCATAATATTTGCTAGATTTCTAATAAGTTAAACTTTTGGAGACTCTTTTCTTTTACTTCTTGGGGTTTTAATACATTACTTCTTTATTGTTTTTGCATATATATATGAATGTTTCTTATTATTTGCAAAAAAGGAATTTTAATGCAAATATTTTGTAACTCATATCATAATCTGATAAAATAAATTGTTTTCTACATCTTTATCTATTTTTAATCTCTTTGGAAGATGAATATTTTGTGAAGATACAAAAGGTCATTTTTCTAGAGTAGGAAGAGTTTGTCTGATTTTTGTCATCTATTTTATTAGGCATTTCTTCCTTTTTATGTTCTTTGATTAAAACAGGGGGATACTTTTGTAATACTCTTCCTAATCTAATATGAATTCCATTTAGATCAAGAGGAGTAATCATGTATGTTTGAAATTTTTGTATCTCAACATTATAAGTGGGTTGAGTTATTTTATTGTTTGGGTTCAGGAGTGGTTGTGCAGGTAATTGAGTGCATCTTTGAGGTGGTTGTGTAGAGGATAAATAGAGAGGTTGACTAAAAGTCAACTATGGTTGTTGCTAAGGTTGTGGTGGAGGTGTATGGAATGGTTGTTGAGGTTGATACTAAGGATATTGGGATATTGAGGATATGATGAATAATATTATGGATTGTTTCCTCCATATGGTCCTCGCCAACCTTGTTGCTAAGATTTATTTTGAGGATGGGGTGGCCAAGGTTGCCAAGGTAATGGTGTATTCTAATTACTTTGGGGGTATTGTGGATAAGATTTAAATTGTTAAGTAGGGTATTTCATCACAACTGGTTGTATGATTTCCAAGGTCTTATTGGTGCCACATAGTAGAGTTATTTTGAGGCTTGATTTGCTCCATTATCATCTTTATAGACTACTTTCAATCTTAGTAATGATGGAAAATCATTTGTAGCATGTGTTTATGCACAAATAACACATATTTGAATGTTATCTAATGGACATTCATTGAAAGGATGTTTCTTTATACAACTAGGAAAAAATACAGATAATGCATCATTCCCAATTTTTTTCTTATTTTGCATTCATAGGTGTTGATGCCTCGAAAATCGCTGCATCAACATCGGGGAAAACCACCCGGTCCGGACCTTAAAGGCAGCTCCTTTTCCGTTTGGTGTGGTGGCTCCGACTGGATATAATGGGAGGAATTTCCCAATGATTTGTAGATAGGATGGATAAGTGGTTGATTTGCTATTATCTAATGATAATGATGGATGATTTATTCTAAAATACAAAATTATAAGAAAATAATCTATCCCGGGAAATTTCCACTTTAGTGCAACTTTTGATAATCTTTATCTACAAATAGGCATATAGATGACTCCATTGATAAACAAAGACACTCATTCATATGATAATTACTTTGTTCAAATAGTTGAACAAAGTAATCGTTAAAACATTATTACACTATTCTTCATATATCATTGACATAAATATGATTGAAAGAATAACATTCATTAAACATTCAATAGTAATAAGTATAAGGACAGTTGTTAAAACACACACATATATCAAATGATAGCAAGATTATATAAACGCTGATTCATATAAAAGAATGGAGCAAAGACATAGATAATAGTACCATATGTAATTTGAATCCTTCCCGATATCAATCGCATTAAGATTCCGTCTTCAAACTTAGAAATACTATGACAAAAAGCAGTAGTGCATATCTCATCAAAGTATTCTTCATTCAAATTCAGAATATAGGCCCAGTCTTCATAAAAAAATATATCAGAAGCACAATAGTGTGACTCCCGATCCAAGTTTAGATACAAAAATTGAGGACCCTTTCTAAAGACATGAAAGGGTCTTTAAATACTAACTAAGCTAAATAATTATGAAATAAAAATGCTATGAGGTGGTATAAACAAATCATGAAAATCTCCTTGAAATAGGACTGCTTGAAGTCGGTAGAATGATTCATTTGTTTTGGTTGATCATCCTTTGGCTTGAGCTAGCAGATAGCAAGCATTGGTTGCAATTCTGGAGGGTGACTCAAATGTGAATGCAGTTGGGCTGAATACGTAGCATCATGAATTTCAGGAATCATGTAACCAATTGCATCGGTTAAAAATTTCAGTGCTTCCCTTTGACTGTATGGTTTAACTAGGAAGAACCAAAAGGTGTCCCAAGTTAAACTTTGGATGCCTGCCATTAATCTCTGCTTCTATTCTAAATCCTGTTTGCATGATTTTTTCAGTGCTTTAGCTGATCGCAATTTACCTGGAGTGCACTCTGAAATTAAATTAGATAGATAAAGAGTATCATTAATTAACTCAATCAAATTACCAGTTGCTGATCTACATCTTGAAGTTTCCCTCTCTGCTTTCATCAATTGTGATTTCCATTCTAGGAAAAGAATTTCCTTGTGTGATTCTAGAATTCTAGGCAGATTTGCAGCTTGCCCTTCGCTGGTTTCTTGCTAGGCAAGAAAGTTTATTAAAGTTTCATCGCCCTACTCCAAATTCTACCTTGTGTCAACTGATTTGTCAATCATTGATGAAGAAATCTCACAGAGGAGCTCAGAAAGGGAAATATTATGACATAGTAAATTTAACTATTTAATCAATGCCTTATTGATCTGGAGAGCTTCGGATCTGAACTCTGCTGGTTGAGGAAAGCTTTTGAAATTTTCTACCTGTTGTGATAGTTCAACGATTTGCTCATCTTTTTTTTTGCTCATTTGTTCATTCGTTGTCTTCAGCTTGGCTAATGCTGAGGATTTATTTATTTATTTATTATTTTTTTTTTTGTTTTTTTTTATTTATTTATTTATTTATTTATTTATTTATTTATTTATTTTATTTATTTTTATTTTATTTTATTTATTTTATTTTTATTTATTTTATTTTATATTTATTTTTTATTTTATTTTATTTTTATTTTTTATTTTTTTTTTTTTTTTTTTTTTTTTATTTTTTTTTTTTTTTTTTTTCTGTACTGTACTTTGGTCTATCCTCTACTTCTCCTTGAGTAATTTCTCATTTAGCTGGTTATTTGATTGTTGTTGTGCTACTAGCTGCTATTCTAATTGATCTATCCTCTATTGCTTTTTATATACCTGTGCTTCCAATGAAATAATTATTTGATCTTTTTCTTTGAGTAAATTGCTAACCTCTGATGCTTTATCCATAGTAGCTTCCGAGTATGCCCTGACATATTGAGAGAGTTTTGTGAGGTCTTCAGAAGGATTGAATTCTTCTTTCCATACCACATTAGCCATCTCTGTCTGTGCAGGTAAAAGGGAAGATTGATCAAGCCTTCTCTTTTTCCTTTGTCTTTTTACTACAACCCTATGCTTAGGGCTATAGAAGACATCTAAAGGTGGTATTTCTTCTATATGCAAAATGATTTCATTCGATGGATCCTTAGGAATTATCTCTACATCTTGACTTATGGTTGGGCCACTGGTTCCTTTAGTTGGAACTGTATTCGTTGTTGTTTTCTGACCAATTGTCACTTCAAGCATGCTAAAACCCTGTGAATTCTGAGGATTGCTTATAATGGATTCGAATTGTTGCCATTCTTTAAGGAGCTTGGGATCAATTTGCATATTTGTATCCATGTGTTCACTGCCCTTTCCTTTTTCTTTCTCCTGTTCTAGTGCTTTTTCTTTCTCAGGAACTTTTTTCCACCCCAGGAGATTTGTCAACAGTTTGTTGTTCAGGCTCGCTTGACTGGATTGCTGGGGTGGTGGCTAATAAGTCTAGAGGCAGAGTTTGCAACCTCTGTTCTCTAAGCGTATTAAACATTTCCAGCCCTTCATCTTAATACCTGATCCTGGCCAATTATTTTACCTGAAATAGTGATTCAGCTAAGGAAAATAGGTCATCGAAGTCATCCTTTTCATGATCAAACTTTGCGAGTTTGGCTTGTTCAAGTACATTATAGGCAACTTTTCGTGGATCATATTGCTTGTTGGGAATTGTTGCAAGATTTAGCATTTGTATTTTTCCTGTTTCCTTTTCTGCATGTTTGTAATCATGAAGAGTGAATACACTGCATCTTAAAGGGAATGTAGGCCAAACCTGTTTCTTGGAATTTCTAATGGTTTTGGATGTCCCTTCTGTTGTTATCTGATAGGCTAATTCCCGAGCTAGCAACTTATCAGGCACATATAGGGGAAGGACATGGGGCCTTGTAAGGCTACCAAAAAGCCTTATATAAGTAAACTTGTCTTCTTCGAACCAATTACCTACTGCAGTCAAGTCGATCCCTGCTTCCTTGGAAATCCTGGGGGTAGGCTTATCAAAAATAGCATAATACACAGGCAACATAAAACCATTGCAAATTTTATACAAATGATTTTTGTAGTGAGCCTTCCATAACAGTTGATGATAAATATGGATTGGCTTAGGGTCTTGAGGAGTCCATCTCCATCCGAGCACCGGATTTCAAAATTAAAGCAAAGAGTATCCATAATGTAAGCACTATAATAAAAAGGGGGAATGGTCCTGGTTGTTTTATGTGCATTTGATCTAAATTTGAGAATTGCTGTGGCTAATTTGTCGGACAAAATGTTCGCCCAATCCATCACATAGTTATTAACTGCTGCCTCCATGAGAGGGACCATTTCAATGGTGAACTTAGCAAAGTCATGTATTCCCCACATTCTACACATCATAGCCCTGGCATAATAGTAAGGAGAAACCAATGAGTCCACAGAGTACTTACCTGATGATTCATGTTTGTGCTTCTCGGGGTTATGTCTCCATTGCTTAATCAAAGTTGATTCTGACTCATTTTCATTTGCAAATTTTTCAAGGAAGGCTTTGTTGTACCGTTTTTTAGGCTTCGGTAAGTGATACACTTTCCTTAGATCATCAGGCTGAAAGGAGCCAAATATCCTCCCGTCAACTGTGAAAAATGTTCTGTTTGAAACTGGAATTTCCTCTACCACCCATCTCACTATGTCAGTATATGGGAGGATTTTTTCTTGCACCGCTATTCTGTGCAAATATGAACAAGCTAAATCTTTGATGGATGCTTCCGATTTGTTACTTGAGTTAGTTGTGGCTTCTTCTAGTATTTCCTCAGGCTCTTCTGCTTCTATTAGATTGTAGATGCTCTCCCAGCTTGTATTTCCTAGACCGAGGCATGTAGTGTCTGAGATTAACTCTTTTTTGCTTGGTCCGAGATCTTTGGTTGGTTGCACTGTTACCGTAGGAGCCACTGCTGTGGATTTCTTTGATCTTTTTCCCATTTGTTTCAAATTTCTGATTTCAGCAGAATTTTTCACAAGCGATTGAAAAACTGTGATACAGAGAAATGCAGCTACAGACCAATATGATAATGAAAAAGAGTTACGTCGATCAGCAGGTGATAATGGATTATAGTAATATTCCTGCGGATAAAATCTAAAGGAAAGATCTACCCTTAATTGCTTCATTGATTAGCCGTTTAACCTGTCAATCGTGGTAAAGAAGGTTTTAAATGCCCATCATGTCGTTTATATGTTGAATGATTCATTCAAATGTGAATTAGATTTCTTTGATAGATTATCAGTGATAATTCACAAATCAGCGATTGGTAATGTGAAAGGAAAGGCTTTAATGCTTGTTTTAAACATCTCCGACCACCGAAAGGTGATACAATGCATGCAAACTGTTGGGCCTTAGTTTTGGTCTTATTTTGCTCTAAGAAACTTACTTAACCATCTATTTATCATCCATTTTCACTTCATTCATTCCATTTTGATGTATATTTGATATCCATTCAGGTATTTAGCTTTAATTTGTCAATTTCTAAAGTTTTTATGAAAGTTTGATTTTAAGTGCAAATTTGGCATATTCAGAAATTCTCGTAATCACTCTATGGTTGATGTGGTTGCAGGACACTTGGGCACGAATTGAATACACGAATGGAAATCTTGGGAACTAGTACTAAGCCACCTATGCTTGGTTCAAACAGAACAAGCTTTATTAGGCCCATTTGGTGCTAGTCAATCATGACTAGTCATTCAGAAATCCCATAGAAATAGGGCAGTTTTGAGATTCTATGGGATTGGTCATATTTCTTGGGATGGGAGTAGTGAATTTGACTTGGATAGATGGATTAGAGTAGATGGGTTTGTTAGAGTGAATGTAGATCAGTTTGTTTCATGAGACTTCTTATTTAAGAGCCACAACTTTGATGGCTTATGTATTGACTTAATATACTTTTATGCTGTGACACTTTTGGATTGAGGAGTTAATTTGAAGACTTGTGCTATTATTATTTTGCTTCTCAATGCTATGGATGTGTAATTGATTTGAGCTTCTGATATCACTTCTCAAGTGTGCAAGGCAAGGGTGGAGGGCCCCCATTCCAAGCTAAGTACACTTCCTTGTTAACTAGTTTCATTTCTTGTAATCTGTTTAGTGTAGAACTGGTTTTTCAAAGATTTATTCAGATTGCTTTATGGTTCATGCATGGTGATTGATTGCTTTAGTTCTTAGCTTATTCATCACTTTATTAAGTTTAATAAACACAAGTGTTCAAGTTGAGCATCTCTTTGTAGAGCATTGGAAAGGAAAGGGCAAAAGTAAGAAGGCGCGGTGCTAAATAAGAGTCCCATGAGCAGATAACGGTTCTCCCCCTAATTTCGAATAAAGTCCAGACCAGGACGAGTAAATTAAGGCAGATCAATCCGGGATGAGATGAAGGACTGTCAGTTTGGAAGACTAGGAAGAAAAAAGAAAGGAGTTAATTGTTTAACAGATCCCTCAGGATCTTTGATCCTGAGGGATCGTTACGTTCAATTATTTTGTTGTTTAGTTAACTTCGCCATTACTTGTATAAGAAGGGGCGGCATCGAAGACTTAGGGGACGTTGGGAATATTTTGTATTTTTACTTTCTGTCTATAAGCTGCACTATTGGTTACACTCAGACTATCAAGTCTCTTTGAGACTTAGTTTTGCTGTACTATCATTGATGTGTTAATATAATATATTTGGTGTTATTTTCCCTTTACATCTAAAGTAAGTTACGGCGGTGTACCATTGAGAGCTAAGGGCCCAGCTCCAACGGACACTGGCTGATTGTATCATTACAGTTTGGCTTCCTATGGTTTGTTTACTCTTCTCTATAATCTGATATACGTACATGCTGTTCCATACTTGTTTATCAGTAGTTTTCCTTTTGTAAATCTTTGTAACGAGTTTACAGTATATTTCCAGAATTGATCACATAACATTGTTCTAAGTTGGTCACTTCCGTTACAGACTTTATAGGTGGAATGTTTCAGCTACATATGGTTGAAATGATGGACTACTGGTAATCGTTTCAGATTATGTTTGTATATGATTGACGTTTCCTGTCTATGGTGATTTGCTGTTCCATTTGATTAACTGTCTACTTGTACAAAATATTGCTCTTTATTTGTATGTAAGTTGATGCCAAGAATTGAGAGTGTGAACTTGCGAGATTTAGTTTCTTTACTACTGTTCCTTTTCATTGCTGTTCCATTTCCGAGTTGCTGTTCCATTTCTGAATTGTTGTTCCATTCTGCTTTCTTGTTGTTCCTTTACTTGCATTCATTGGTATTGTGTGGGAGGAGGATCAAGGCTGTCGTGAGACACAGCAGACGCTATTATGCTCCCAGATCCATGATCCATACTCTAATTTCTTTTCCTTTATCAGTTTCTAAAGGGATGGGTTACTGCTTCCGTACCCTTGACTGACAAAGTTGCTGTGTGTGATTTGTTTATGCAGAAGTAATTTAGCATAGCTTAGCCTCCATTTACTCTTGTATTTCTTAGATCTATACTACTAAGCATTACTCTGACAAATAGCCTCGAATTGAGATACCCTTCACAATAACAAAAACGTTCCCGGATTCACTTGTAATGTGAGATAACTAGAGGTGAAAAAGGCCCTTGTTACAGCTCTACAGATGAGAGGACACAACCTGTCATCTAGCCCTCCTTCAGCACCAGAAATTTTGACGGCACTGGACCCACCAACATGTCAGGGGATCTCCCCGGTAAGAAGTCTCAACTAGACCTCAGACCATTTGGTGTAGGAGTCCCAACAATGGGTCGTACAATATCGCCTTGATCGCGGTTGCGTGTAGAGGCAAGTGAGCTGTCCTTGTTGGTAGCAAGGGGGTGACATGTGCAGTAAGCCAAGGAAGGTGCATGAATGGTTCTAACACACGGAGGGTAGAATGAGTGCGCCCCTTGGAAACCTATGTAAACATGCAGCTTGGAAGGGTACACACGAGAAAAGAGCATCACAGACTGGAAGGAAGGTGAACCAACAATCCAAAGTGATGGTTCAACCAATAGCACATCTCAGTAAGACTCATACATACATATACAAAAAGAGAATATACATACATGCATAAGAAAACATATACATATATCACTAGAGTAAACAAGTTAACTGAAATACAATAATAGCATATGCATGAAATGTTCTCTCTCTTCTTGTATTAAGAAGTAAAAGTTCCAATCATACAATACAACCATGACCAACTACTAGTGACAATAACAGAATGTTACAGTCACTCCCGCCTTCTCCTCCAAAGAGATGTACTAGCTATGCACTGTGGAGAAGCCAAGGCTTGTTGCAATACTCTCCAAGCTTTCTCTAAGATAATCCTATTGGAAGCTTGGCTAACCAAAAGCCTCAACAATGAGTTATGAGGTACTATAAATAGAGAAGGGTGGGGTGACCCTTGACATTCCCCTTTGTGACTATTCACCTACCCTCATGACTCTTCAACTCCTCTATGACTATTACATTCAACTATCGACACTTGAACTTCCACTTGACAAGATGTTACATACAATCTGGACATGTATCCATGTGAGACAAAATGGCTTGAGCAAGCCATGCAAGACATCACTAAGACTCAGAGAACTATGGGAAGACTAACTATTCCACATCCTCATGATGGTTGACGATGGCGAACCGATGCCAAGCTTGGTAATCCACGATGGTGTTCGTGTACTCTATGGTGACATCTTTCTGGAAATGAACTCTTGCCTCTGTTGCATCCGAGTACACTGAATTTTCTCCTCTATCTAATGCATCTGATAAAATGAGCACCATTGTCTTGACTGTGGCTAGACTAGTGACATGTTAATGCATGGTGTCTCCATTTATCGCCAAGTCTACCCTAGTGGCTATATGCATCAACTCGTTAAAGTACGAGTCCAGCTCCTGTTAGACTTGACCCTTTGTCTTTTCTTTGGTGAGTTTCCCAATATATGGGATCGCATGTGCGTGCACAACAACATCCATGCTTCTAAACAACCGTGCATGGGAAGCCTACAAACTAATGATGAACTGTGGGAGTTCCTCATAGTTCTAGATCTGACTTTGGATGTGTGCCTTCAACTCAACCACCATGGGATTCATCATCTTGGGAAAGTGTAACAAGGCACCCTTGTATCTCAATGTCCATGTTTTCATGTGGTCGACAGTAGTATGCAATTTTGACAAGATATGTGCTCTCCTAACACAGCGTTGCTGCCAATCATTTAGATGGACAACTGCCTTATGCACAGTAAAAAATCTGGAATACAACTTATGCATGACTATCTCAAGGGATGATACTTCATCTAGTATTGCTTTCTTCAACTCCGCTCTAGCGGATGCTGTAACCAATTCTCCTCCCTGCTTCGCTATCTATAAATCCTTAACCATTTGCTAGTTCTCTACTATGAAGAAGCCAACACTCGAGCTATTGGCTTCGGCATATGATCTAGTATCATCAGCCAATGTTGATGGACGCTTGCACACATCAGATACAATCACTTCCTCAAACTGTGTAGGAGATGTGTTGACATACGGAGTGGACACTCTGTGCGATTACACAACTCTATGCTATGACTCGTCGAATGATATGTTGTGCATCTCTTCGTTTGGATTGTCTCCAAGGATCTCAATATCTCTTTAGTCGCTTCAGAATTGCTTTGCTTCTAGATCTAGTGAAGCCGATGGGTTGACCTCTTGGTCATAAGGCATGAGGTTGATGTCTTTCTCTAACTATGGCTACTCCATCTCTGTATCCATCTGCTCAAGTAACCATTCAAACTATTGAGCAAAGTCTTTCTCTTGTGACTGCTCACCCTGTCTGCTTTTTGCCAGCTGCTCGGATGAGTCTACTACTTGTATGGGAAAAGTTTCATCTATCTGTGCATGTTGTGCCCCCTTCTATGTCTGTCCCTGTTGCGCTTCCTTCTCCTATCTACACAAATCTTGTTCTTTCTAGAGTTTCTCCTTCAACTCTTGCAACTCCATCACTATTTCCTCCATCCTTTGTTTATCTCTCTACCTTTGTGTTGTCCTCTTGTCACGTTGTCACCTCTTCGCCTCTATCTCCAAAAGTGGTTCTACCTTTGTGTTGTCGACAATATTTCTCTTTCCTTTGTCATGCACAGGTATGTTTACCTCTACTGATGGTTCTCTCCTAGATGCTACTTCACTAACCATTCCATAGCGGTACCGACTGGTTCATTGGGCCTACAAAAGCTATGACAATATCTCCATGGGTCCTCCTCATCCCAATGACACACCCAGTGGATCCAAGGAAATTTCACTCTCGCATAGTGATCCTTCAAAAATAAATGTGGGTCATACAAATTGAATATTTTGGTGTTGAAATAAAATCTTTTGAACTCTTCTATCTCGAAATCTGCATGCTTGAGATGTGGTATCTTGTACAACCCAATCTGTAACAGAAGAGTGGGCCAGGGTGCCTTCTTCTTCCTATGCAATCTTGTTGATAGTCCTACCGAGATGTGGTATGAGACTTCTTGCATGACAAGCTTTTCCATGGAAAACTAGGGTAAAACATGTGGAGGCTTCTCCGCGTTGTACATCCATATGAAGGTGCCAAAAGGTGAGGCATACCAATCCACTATGTCGATCAGTGCCTCCATTGTTGGCTCAAATATCATCTTGTAAACTGGGGTGAAAAAATGCTCTGAAAACTGTGTGATGACTCCTCAGAAGCTGCATTCGAAAAAGAGTTTGCAATAAGTGTTCACATAGGTTTCCACTGATGTCCATGCCCACTTCAAGCCTGGGAACTATTGACGAGAACAGATTACATCCAAGATGTATGTGGACATGTAGATTTTTGCTTACTAATCTTTGGTTGGCTTTCGAGCTCCTGTTATCTATTCCTTCAGCCTGTGAGCCAACATGTCGAACCAGTTGCATGCTCTGCCTTCACTAGCCAATTGGTCCAACGTGATCACCCAACTCTGTGAGAAGGTCTTCGTGCTCTCTTGGTCGTACAAGCAACATGAAAAGATGATCAAGTACTGATATGACTTATGCAGTATCTTCATCTTGTAAATCTAGTTTGGTGTCATCCTAAATTTGAATGACTTCTTCACCCAGTTCTTCAAGATATCCCTCGAGTTTCCATTGTTGTTGGGTATGCTGAAGGGTGTCTCCATGGCGATCACTAGCTTTGGAAAGTGGTACATCTGCTAATAGTCTTGTTCCCTGAAGGTAGAAATCTTTGTCCCACTGACACAGCTTAACACCATCATCTTAGTATCAGAGTGCGAGACAATCCAATGTATCATGTCCATGCATGGGAATGCGGGAAACCTGCATGCAATCTGGTACAAGTTGGACTTGTGAATGTTCACATATACTTTGTGGCCTTCAAGATCTTCCCCAAATGTGCCTAAGAATGTGTCATTGATCTCCTGCCATTTCATCTTGATGTCTTTATCTATGATCAGCTTGGTCTCTTCATAAATTGGAAAACTCATAGGCACTCGCTCAGCTACATCTCCAGTTGCACTTCCGTTGGTGTCCTTTAACCCTAGTCTCTTGGGGGCCATTGATCCTAAATTGCTAAGAAATGGATGAAAACTTGCTATATCTAGAGACATGGTGACATGCATGGAAAGGAATCTATCAGTTAAGACCAAAGTAAACATGAGGACTGACATGCAACATACCTGGGAGGCTGTTGGTAAGGATTGCGCAATTTTCACTCGGAGGCTGAGAGAATGACTTTCGGAATTATGTAAAAGGTAGCGCGGACTGTTGGGAGGTAGGGTGATTACTGGAATTGCAAAATGTGCAACCAGACTACCCTGTTGGGTGCTGAGATTGCGTAATGCACAATTTCAGTTGGCAAGTCATGTAGGCCCAGGGACTGCATTGTGCAATTTTCTGGGCCAACAAACACTACCTCTCATAATTGTGCAAAGAAAGTCTGGAGAACATTGGTTGGCCATATTTGCACATTTTCTGGGAAGAAGGAAGAGCCTTCCCTCTCAGAAATGTGCAATGTTGTCCAAGCAATGCAGAGTCCGGGCCAAGGTTGCCCAGACCCACTGATGGGTGATTAAAAACATATGAAGATGTGAATGCATGGCAACATTGAGTGTAAGAAGGAGTGAATGATCATGCATAAAAATAGAGAATGTAAGATTCAGAAAATGGGAAAACATGCATGTGTGTGAAACGAGTCGTGGAATCGACAACCATCCATGCAAATCAGTGTCATGCATGCGATAGCAATAAGATGCAAATGAAAACTAAAACAGTGCTTGTACAGGCTAACATGTATGCAAATGATAGCACACATTCATATAAATCAAGAATACGACACTCACACAAGCCAAAGCACAAAAAGCGATAAAAATGCTGCAAAAGACATGTAAAGAGGACTTACCTGGAAATAGTTGAGATGGATGTGCCGAAGACTCCTAGATTTGTTGTGGGATGTCAGAACTCCAAGATTGATGTGAAGATTGAGCTTTGAAGCATCGAATAAATAAGGTTGAGGCTTATGATGTGCATGCCACAAATCTGGGAAAAAGTGACACTTGGAGGGATATTTCTAAAACGATCTCTACATGTAACCTCCAACTGCTAAAAAAAGATCCCTAAAATATATGGATGCTTTTTGCATGTTGATTTTTTCTATTTCTAGAAAAAACAACGCATGCATGCAAATCAAGTTTGTTGGGTCCTGGGTGGAGTCAATCAACCTAAAGACACATTCAATAGCCTACTTGACTGAGAGAGGGATTTGCACAATTTCTGGGAGGAGTTGGGCTGGCTATCCTAGAGGGATTGTGTAATTTCTGGGAGGAGCAGGTGACTGTTGCCCAGAATTGCGTAATTTCTAGGCTGAGTTACAGTGTTGGGCTAGATTGCACAATTTTCTCAAGGAAGGTTGACTAACTGTATTGCGTAATTTTTGAGCCCAAAATATTTGTGCATTTCCTAGAGGGAAGGTTGGTTTCCCTCCAAAATTGCGCAATTTTCTAAGGGATCTACTCAGCTAGAAACTATCTTAAGTCTAGAATGGTAGCCCGTGAAAGGAGTGAAGCAAACTGACATTCAAAAGTTGGCAAGCCACTAAATAACTGATGAAGCCTATGTACTTGACAGTGCAAGACATACTGCTAAAGATGGTTGGAAGGGAGGCTCCAAAACAAAGCTAAGGAAAATTTTTGGAGAGTGGTTGTAGCCGCTACAACACAAGGATAACATCGAGATCTCAGGAACCCAGTCGCATGTATTAGTCACATGGAGATATGTGGTAAGCCCCTGACAGAGAAGCATTATAAAGAAGTTTTGGCATAGGCACTTGGTTCTGATATCGTTGTCGCATATAGTTGGGTTGTGCCCCTTAAACTATATCTTGATTAGGGGGAATTTTTACCCAATATAGTTAGAAACTAGTTTTCTTATTTCAAGGGCCAAATTTCCCTCCTCAATTCTAATTCCCTCAATCAACAAATAAAATTAGGATCTTGTTGGTTTGGTGACTTGAGTACATTGAATTCTTATCTCCTATAGAGGTTGGAGAGGGGGCATGATCCACCTTTCTCTCATGTGGAATTTGATGGAGATCACTTGTAGGATTCTAATTTCTTATATAAATTTTTATACAATCTCAAGAATGCATGAATATATCAAAATAATAATTTAAAAAAAAAGTTTATAACATAACTCAAAAGCTAAAACTTCATAACTATTAATATGCATAACCCAAGATGTTCATATTTACTATATTCCTTTTACAAATAATGTAGTATTTAGTCCAAAAATTAGTCCATATCAATTGCAATATGTGACTTGATATCCCATCCATTTATGTCTCATCATCACCTCTTAATTTGAGGGTTTTTCACACACTTTTGCAACAAAAAATGTCTCCTTACATGATTTACGTTTCTTGTCTTTCCTTTGTTGTCTCACCCTAATGTTTCATAGAAGCCTACCTAAGATCATTATCCAAAAAATGGTAATGGAATATTTTCCATGGTTCCCTACATTTTTCTCTACGTATTTCCAATATTTCATCTCCTTCTCATTAACTAGCTCTCATGTAGTTGTGAAAAGTAATGGGAAGGGAGGATTGAATTTAACTTAATACGCTTGAGCTTAATCTTCCTCAAATTCCCCTTGCAAAATTGTGTCCTAAACAGGTTAGTTTGTAAATTTTAAGGAGAGTAAGGCTCAATCCTCTAGAGATCAAGAGAAATCCCACCGCATATGACGTGGTACACTCCAAGTTCCCTTTCCTTTGAAACTCTAATTATGGCTTCATAATGCTTTATTTCCCATCTATTTTTCCTCCAAAATGGGAATCATCTCTATGTACAATTTTAGGGTCATATGGATATTCATGTGTTCTTTTGGTCTTATAGCTTCAGCCCTAATCCATAGGTGGTTACTCATTTATTCTTCCATATATTAATGGAACTTAAAATACGATCATAGTTATTAGAGGTAGTTTATTATTCAATCATTTAAATGTGTATGCTAAATGGAAATGGATAAGTTGTTGAGGACAACGCCGCTTGCTACATTGGAAACGTAGGACATCAAAGGGTTCAACAAGTTATAATTATATTTCTCCTTTGTTGGTTCCTTACATGAAATATTGTAAAAGGAAAAATGATAATAGGTTTATCACTAATGATGCATTATAGATCACTCCTAATTCTCAGAGAAGTGGAACCAAACCCTAACTTCGTCTAGGCAAGGTTATGTCTTCTCTTCTCCTCATCATTGTTGATTCTAACAAATTTTTGAAGAGGGGACTCCATAATACTTTATGCATTTAACCAAGGTGATGGTAATATGTTGGGTGTATATTCCAATCTCAGATAAATTTTTGAAAATGATTGTTATTAATGTCAAAGGTTGTCCAAATGAAACAGAAAGTTACATAGTCAAATAGCATATTTTGAGACCTTTCCAATGATATATGGTTGTTGGGTGCATCCCAACTTGGTCCAAGTTTTTGTTAAAGACTCTGGATTTTTGAGGAGTGGAGCATGCAGAGTTTTATTCATTGTGCAATGTTTAAGGGATTTGGGGTGGGTCAAAAGTCCTTTATTTTGTAACAGGTTTCGAGTATTGGTCCATTGTTTTGTTGGATCCATGGTATGTGGACCGTGGTCTTGTAGTAAGGGAGCCTATATAAAGAATATGTAATACTTCGTCAAATATAAATAACTAACCATAGATTTTTCATATTCTCTATCTTGAGTTTGTATTTTTGGGGAAGGCTCTGCAGATGAGTGTGTGGAGGCCTTGAAGAGTCTACGGTTGAGTGTGCAGACCAGATGCAGCTGGGTGTGCAGGTCAAGGAAGTGCATGTATTGGAGAATCTTACTAATAAAGAAGAAGTTTTGGCGAAGTATTGTGTATCTTTATGTGTTCATTCTTTGTTTTTATTGATATCATTATGCATGCTTTTTACCAAATTATGCAAAATAATACATGTTATAATGTTTTTTATTATGTTTATGCGTTAAGTCCCAATCTGAAAATTTAATCATCAACGTGAAGTTATTCATGTACACAAATTTTTAGATAGATATAAGACATATGTGAACAAATGGATGCCATGGCATGCATATCCCTCTGGCTACAAAAACCTGGTTCTGCAAACTCCCATAACCTCTTCATGTGAGACTATGATCTACTTGCAGGTCATTTCTAAAAGGGCCAGTTGTTGAGGGTTTTGCTGGTGAGCAGCACACTCTAAACTTGGGTCAAGCCCCCTAAAAACAATAATGGCACACCTTCTATAAATATCGTTTTTGGATTTTTATTCCCCATTTGGATACCCTATAATTGAATGCATTTTTACTCCAATTACCTAACTCAAATGGGAGCATAATATATATGATTGGAAAACTTATTCTATAACCTTTGTAATGGTAAATGTCACTCCCTCTAACTCCTTATCATTGAGGAGAAATTATTTTTTGAATATTCATTATACATTCTACGAGTCGCATAAGTTTTTATGACTTGTGGGCAAGTTGACCCTACTATAGGGATAAAACACACTATAAATAGGCATAAGAAGGAGCATTCTAACCACTGCTCAAGCAAGTTCAATTTTGTTTTAGCAAGTAGGAGGAGCATATCTTAGGTTCATACCTCCTAAACCATCAAGTGGAAGTGAAGCCAAGTTGAAAAGTTTTTTAGCATAAGCCTTCGAAAGGTTTTTTATTCTATTTGAGGCCTGTTGAGGTTCAGTTCAAGGTCTATTGAGGAGGTTAAATTTTGATGTGGAGATTTATTTTAGAAGCTTTTGGACTGAGATTTTATGGATCTATTCTAGTTTGAGTTCAACTTTATGTTATCGTTTGAGGAGAAGCTGTTGTCTTGGTTAGAGGCTAAGTTGTCGTCCTGGTTAGAGGCCAAGTTGTAGTCCTTGTGGAGGTTAAATTCTAGTCTAAGTTGGGTACAAGCTGTGAAGAGGGAAAACTTAGTTTAAACAAGTTCTATGCCTAAATATTTTATATTAAATAGTAAAACATTTGTAATTTGGTGCTTACGTAGGATTGGTGTTCTCATCTTCTTGATAGGTTGGAGCCTGCTATTTTTGTAAATTAATGCTTACAAAGGATTGGTTTCCTCACAAGTGGAAGTAATAAATTGAAGAGTATTCAAGTGTTTCTTCTTCAAGTTTATATTTTAACTTTAATCTTTGTGTTTATGCATAGTGTTTATAATTCATGATGTGATGATATTTCAATTTTAAGATTAAATTTTAAAAGTAATGAAATGCTGATTCACCCCCATCTCAATATTTCCAACTATTGGTATCAGTGTTGGCTTCTTCAAGAACATTTTAACAATTGGATGAATATATTAAATATAGGGTTAGGTTACCATCTATAGGGGTGGAACAACACAAAGATATGTAATTAAAATTCCTTTAGCTATGTTATGTCATAATCACTGCCTTGCTAGCATGTTTCAATAAACTCCCTTGAGGTATCCACTTTGTTGATAAGTTGGCTAACAAATATTTTTAATTAAGGCTTGTGCCACTACTCCTTCATGAAGAGGGAATATATATTAGCTATAGATTTGCAACTAAACATATCCTTGAATAATTTTTCCATTTTAGCTACAAATGCTTTCAAAATTTCAATCTTATCATTCTTTCTCATTAATTTTTACTTTATTTTGGCCAACTCAATCTTAAAATTCTATTTCCAACTTCTATTTGTTTCCTATTCTCCATATATTATATTTTCATAGTCACAAAAAAATTCTTGTAGATTGTCCATTTTTTCTCAAGGTGGAATAGGTCACCCTTTCCACCAATACCTTCTATCTTGGCCTTAGTATCTACAATGTTTTTCCATTTAAGATGCTTCAATCTTGGATTCCTCTAATTCACTCATGATGTTTTTTCACTTTTGTTTCCTTCTCCTTAAATATTATGGTTTATTTTCTTCATTTGCCTTGGATAAGTTCTTAATAGGCATAACATCCTCTTCCAAATGCACAAATGTGATAGACAGGATTAATTATCATAATTTTATCTATATGTGACCTTGTCCTAATTCTTCTTATGGAAGCATGCTCTTTTATTTATGGAGAGTGAACTTTATTTTTTACTTTCCAATGGATTTTATCAAGGGTCCCCATTCTAACTAGTATGCAAGCTACTTCTTGGTCCTCATATTCTACCGATACTCATTTCTATTTTTTTCTCCTCCTAAAGGTCTCATCCTTTCTATCATTCTTCTTCTTTCCAAGGTCCCTTGCAGGATTTGGTTCCTTGGATACATTTTGAAGGGATTTGAAGTCCTCCCTACTTGTGGTGATAAAATCTCCCAATACATTATTATTGTTTTCCCTGCAAAAGTGTCACAAACCATCAAATTTATTAGCCCATAGTAGGTTAATGCCTCTTCCTTTCCTTTTTGGACCTTCGTACTCGTTTCTCTTAAGGACTATAGCAAGAACTATGGTATTTTGATATTTAATCCTTAGGTATTTGGAGGTACAATTTCCTCAATGAGAGAACCATATTTATTCTACTCTCATATGTCATGTATTTCAAAAGGTGATAAGCCATATCATCCCATGGCTCAAGTAAGCTTTGTATCTTTACTCCATTTTTTTTCTCTTCAACTTCTTCATAACTCAAGAAGAATGGCTTCTTTCATATGTGCTCAGTTACATATATTTTGTATCCCATGGAAATAATATGGCTATCTCTAATACTTTGATAGTAATAGGTTCATCAAGCTATATTTCCATTCCTTTTACTAAGATGATGTATTCATGGTTTCCAATATGTTGAAATTTAAAGGGAAACTCCATGGACATGGTATCATTTTAACACTACAATCTGTTGAAATATTCCAACCAATTTTATTGTTAAAATATATCCAATACCCTAAGGTTGTTTTATAATATTTAAGTTTAAGTGGGTTCCATCCTATTGAACTAATGGGACACATATTACAAGTGTTTGCATTAGATGTTTGTGTTATTAATTTTACTAAGAACCCTATCTAAATCATAAACTTGATAGTGGCAATAAATTCAAAGAAAATCCTTAAATTTGAAAATTCGTGTTTTTTAGAACATGAGCCTTTTAAATGGAAGTGGTGAAAAAATTAGGTTTCAACAATTCAACTTCTAAGAACATGATTTTTAAAATGGCAATGGAAATAACTTTTGTGTTCCAATACTCAACTTATTAGTATAGGCTTTTAAATTAACAATGGAAATACTTCAAGTTTGACAAATCAACTTCTAAGATTATGCTTTTAAAATGACAATGGAAAATATTTAGGTTAGAACATTTAACTTCTAAGAACATGTTATTTTTTTTCAAAATGGTAATGAGAAAAAAATTTAGGCTTCATTACTTCAACTTCTAGGAAGTA
>APFE031073464.1:34816-49816 GCA_000404065.3 Pinus taeda | reverse complement strand
CATTGGTGCTAAGGTTTGCATTGTCAACCTGATTTCATCAAACTATCTCTACTTTTCTCTGATGTCCACTCCAATATTCTACAGAGTGGGATACTCCTGCAGTCAGGTCCATAATTCCATAGCATGATCAAATAGCTCAGTATAGCCCTTGACTGTAGCGCCCAAAGTGGCCATCTCTTCTTTGATAGTAGCTTTGCACTGCACTCTCACTTCTGGGGGAGTAGTGGGTTGCAGCTTTAGTTGTAACTCTGATATTTGTAGCTACAGCTCAAACCTGACTCACCAATTTCATCCTTAGACTCTTTAACTACAGCGTCCATATTTTTAATTTTCTCTGTGAAGGCCGCTTCTACTGGGATCTTGATCTCTGGAAGCTCACTGCAGGCTTGTGCAATAACTACTTCTAGTTGTTGGCTTCGTGTTGTTACCTCCTCCTTTTCCTTGACGGCCTGCATCTTTTCCTCAAACATTTATTGGTTATTAGTCTTTACCTCATTGATGACTAGTAGTGTGCATTTCTCCTGTATCCTGAGTTCATTGTATCTTATCAAGCGTCTATTGGTATTGTTCTTCAAAGTGGCCCCATAGGGTCGTCATCGCATCACGGACCACATCCCCAATTTCGACTAAGTCTCCTTTTGTGCGGACCAAAGGCATTGAGCCCGTTGATTTAGAGGAATTTTTCTTCTTGTGCATTCCTATTGAAGTCCTCTGCTTTTGCTTCTTGATAATGAAGGGGGACTCCAACTCAGCACCCCCTCCTTCTTCCACCTCTGTTACTTCCTCCACATGTGTTCGCTTGGTGTCTGACTCATTGATGAGCCTCATAGATGGGTAATTATATGGGCTCATTTTACCTCCTAACCTAGTCAAATCAACCATTCTCTTAGCTTATTATATGATTTTCTGATTATATTTATGCTTATAGAGTGAGTTGAGTTACTTATTCTTCCATGTGGTATAACATGTATTTAATGCATATTATTAATGGATTTCGAGGTCAAAGTCAAGGATCTAGTGGACAAAAGGCAGAACTAAATCGAAGTGGATAGAGGATAGGATTTATAGGAGGGAATCCCCCTCATTTATTACTCCTCACTTCGAATTCCCCTTCATTCAGCTCGAAGTCCAAGCAGTTGAATCATGCACTAGAAGGTAGTCGAGCAAGTGGAAGATGACTGATGATTATCTCGAGTTTTAGGAGCCAAGAATCCCTTATTTTAAGGAAGCTATTGGTAGCTTCATTTTTATAAGTAGAGAGTCCTAGGGCCTCACTAGGGTCAGATTTTTTTGCTTATGTAAACTCTGCTCAAATTTCGAGCTTATTATTTTGTGATAGTTTCATGTAATCTTGCTATTGTTTTGAAAATAAAGATGGAATCCTTTTTGAGCTAGCACTGAGTTACCTCAGAGGGTTGAAGCTCTTGGTTTAGGGTCCAATTCAAGAAGCCAAGCTCCTCTTTACTTGTATTTGTATGCTTTGTTTAAGTTTGTAGATTAGTTTTCTATTAGATGTATTTCTCTTATGGTTAAGAATATGTTGCTTTTGATGATTTAGTAGTTTACTTCCATTTATGCTTTCTATAGCAGGTTAAGCAGTGACCAGCAAAGATTCAAAAGGCTATAAATAGTTCCTTGGCCTCTCTTCCTCCCTCTAGGACCATGATTTGAGGCAAAGACTCTCTTGCTTCCCCAAAAACACAGATTTTCCTCCATAGGACTTCTAGTGTTTGCAGCTTTTACTAGGTTAATAGTCCAGCTTTGCTTTGCTTTAGATCTTCTTCATCATGCTTACTTCCTGATTTGCAATAGTCTTCTTTCATGCTTTCCTTTCCTACAACATTTCTCAACATTTCCTTTGATAGATCATAGTTTAGAACAATTTTATGCAAAACTTTGTTTCCTGAATGCATTCATTTCACTTGTTTCTTAATTTCCTTGGTTGACTGCCACTTTTTATGCAATAGATCCCTTCTAGAAATAGGCAATCCTATTATAAATCACACCCTCCATCTGATCCATGCCCTATAGGTCTCCCAAATCTCACCTCAATTCTGCCCTAGCATTTTTCCATAGAACTTCTTCATCTCTCCTTGAGAAAACACAATCATCTTTCTCTCTCCTGGTGATTCATGGTAGACCTTAGTCTCCCTAACACCTCACTCCAACCTTCATCCACCTTTTTCACCCACTCTCACACCCTCAAAATAGTGAAAGCTACTCTCAGCCTCCTCCTGTAGGCCTCCTGTAGTTTCCTTGCTTTCCTCCTGTAGATTTCCTGTGCGCTCTTGTAGATTTTCCTATAGGCTTTCTTTTGAAGGCCGAGTGTGGGAAAAGCCTCTAGAAGGCCACCTGAGACCTCCTAGGACCCATCCACACCATCCTACATCCTCTCAAGCCCACAAACCACCCTTCAACGCCACCTATTCTCTGCCACACTCACACACAATAAATTACATGCATGTCAAATTCACATAAAAATCCAAAAATATGTTTTTTGCTTATTTACTTCCAGAAATAGCATAGTTAAATGTTGTTTAATTCCTTGAGTAGGTAATGGAATTCCTTTCATGGTTTTCATAGAGATTTCTGCGAAAGTAGAATTAGTTGGTTAATTAGGGTTTACTAGGTTTGCTTTACATTTCAGTCTTCCTCCTTTCTGCAGTTAGAATAGCATCAGTAGAGTAATATTTCTTTCCTTTCATCACATATAGAGCTTCTTTTGGAATCCATAGAATTTTCCTTGAGCTCCTAGTGATCTTGCGTCGGCTGACCAAGTGATAACCTGCAATGAGAACTATTGCTTGTGCATATAACACCCATGCTTCCAAGTTTGTTACAAACTACTGGGTTGATAAGAGTAAAGTAGGCATCCCAGGAGTTGCAACATTATTGCTACAATACTGGTGCTCACCACTTTTTGGCACCACTACTGGGGAAGCGTCAGAGTATTCTGTGATTACTTCTTTCTTCTATTTCCTATTGCAAAATTCTGCTAATAGTTTATTTCATCAAAAGTAGATCAGTCCTTTCTTTTCTTCAGTTTTGCATTTCCTTGCTTTCCTTTTCAATTCTGCAAATTTCATTTGAACAAAAAGTAGACTAGTCATTTCTTTTCTTTCAAGCTCTGCATTTCCTTGCTTTCCTTTTCAATTATGCAAATTTCCATTTCAGCAAGTTCATTTCCGCTAATTGCAATTTGTTTTGTTCAATCAAAATTTCAGTTTCTGCACGTACTATCAGTGTGGGGAAAAGAAAAAACCAACCAAAAAGATTTCCTTTCATGCCTCGTAGGAATAAAGATAACTCAAGAAAAAAATTTCCTGACACCCCCACTACTTCATACAGCCAACCTTCTCTCTTCTTTGGTGGTTGCAATCAAGAAGAACCCTTAGGTGAACAACCAGACATATTTGAAGAACCTATAGGGGAAGAAGAAGATGAAAACATTCCTTTGGAGCCAATGGATGAAAACAGAAATGCTAGGGGGAATGGAGAGACAATAGAGGCTACCTTTCCCATTTGAGAGACCAATGAGGACACCAAAATGAAGAATATAAGCCCTTCTGCCCTACCCCATTTCCATGGTCTGACTACAGAATATCCTGACACCTTCTTGTTCGAGTTTGCTATCATCAGTCGAACTTATGACTATGCAGAGGATGAGAAAAAGTTAAAATTGTTCCCTTCTACTCTCAAGGATGTAGCACTACATTGGTTCATGGGATTACCTGGCAATAGCATCACAACTTGGGCTCAGATGCAGCAAGCCTTTAACAACAAGTATCGAGACTATTGTAGGTCAAAATATACTAAAGAAGAAATATTCCAAATGACCATAGGAAGTGATGAGTCCCTAGAAGACTATGAAGAGAGGTTCCAGCTTAGTTACAAAAGGGTTGGGTGTACACTTAACCCTAAGTCTTTGAAGTTGGTCCTACCCAGGGGAATTCAGGAAGATCTTTTAGACACCCCCCATCTACTAGCTGGGGGAGACATCTACCAACTATCCTATGAGGACATAAATATTGTTTTTAGAAACCATTCTAGAGCATCCAGAAAGAAAGGTAGGGGGAGTCAACCCATAGCCAGTACCTCTTCTTCCAACTCATCCATTAAAGGAGAAAATGGAAACATGATGGAAGATTTCAAGAGTGAGATGTTGCAGACTCTTGCCACGCAAATGGATACCTTACATATCAAAAGAAAACAAGAGGAAGAAGAGAGGTCTTTGGCCATTTTTTGTCCTAGATGCACTAGGAGGCGTCCTAGGAATGAATGCCCATTGAACTCTATAGAGGTTTGTTTAGTCTGTGAAGAAAATCATTCTATAGATAAGTGCCCTTCCTTGCCTGGACTTAAAGTTGTATATCAAGGGGCTGATTGAGTCACTGAAAAACTCTATTACATAAACCAAAGAAGGCAACATGGACCTAAACCATACCAGCAAGGGATGCAAGGGACATCTCAGGCATACTACAACCCCAACCAAGTCACCTCCATACCTTCTTAGGGCCCTCCTATTCATCCTTCCTAGTCCATGTCTCCTCCTTGGTCCTTCACATCTCAATATCATGCCCAACTAGCCACCCATTCATTTCAATCCTACACTCAACCACAACCTCAGTGGAATGCATCTCATCAGGGGTAGAGGCCCCAATACAACTGTCTTCCTACTCTTTTTCCTCCACCACCTGCCCAACCACAACCATTACCTTATGCTCCACCAAAGCAACCCCAAATGTCTACCCAGCCAAATCTGAACACAAATAACATACAGGCTCAACAAATGTATAGTGGGGAATCATCATGCCCAACTTATGATGTGGAGATTCAAGAAACTAAATTGAGATCTAGGAAAGTCCTCCCAGATAGCCAGCCTCCACCCAGGGAGGTTGAGGAAGATAAAGAGGAAAGTGAACCTAAAGCAAATCCACCCTTTCCTAAGAGACTATTCGTGACAATCCACCCTACCCCAGAAGAGACTGAACTCCTCGGAGAATTGAAACATTTATGTGTAAAAATACCACGTCTCCAAGCCATAAAAGATGTGCCTGTCTACAATAGGTTAATCAAAGAGAAGTGCTTTAGGCATCCAGGAAGGCGCAAGAGAGATGCCCCAACCATCAATGTCATAGGACAACTGTCCAACCTGATGTTGGGGAAGGTAATCTGTACAAAAAATTTGGACCCTGGAAGCCTAGTAGTTGATGTCCACATCAATGGCACGATGATCCAGCATACCTTGATTGATCTGGAAGCTACCATTAATGTGATGACAAAGGACACAATGCTCAAACTTAACCTCCAGGGCTCCTTGAGGAAGACCACAACACTGCTACAGCTAGCAGACTGCTCCACAGTGACCCCTGAGGGGATTGTGGAAGATGTGATGGTCTCCATTGATTCTTGGGAGTACCCTGCTGATTTCTTAGTTCTCTAGCCAAAGGCAAAGCTTACTGGATATCCTCTCATTCTGGGAAGACCCTAGTTGGCTACAGTCGATGCCTACATGAGCTGTCAAGCTGGGAACATGACCATAAAGAATGGACACATGTCCAAGAAGTTAATCCTATATCCTCTTTCCCAACCCTTGCTAGAACATGATCTACCTCTCTAGTTCGAGGAGGGAGATAAGGATGAATTTTATTCTACACCACTTTATTCATTAGAAATCGCCATGGGGGGAAACAGCAAGATGAGGATGACATGATTCAAAATTTGATTCAAAATCACGTCCCAATGTATCACCATTAGAGAACATAGTAAGAGAAACCCAAAACAACCCCTCAACTAATCTCTGTGTGTCTGAATCCACTTCTCTCCGTGTTAAGAATATATAGTTCAACCCAGAAAGAACATTGAAAATCAATCCATCCTTATCCACTTCCCAGGAGAAGGAACTGTGCAGCCTACTGAGAAAACATCTACATGCCTTTTCCTGGAGTTATAAAGAGATGAAGGGAGTGCACCCTTTAGTATGTACCCATCATATATACATGAAGGAAGATTGCAAACTAGTCAGGCAGCCTCAAAGGAGGATGAATCCAACACTTAAAGATATTCTTAAGGAAGAACTGCAGAAATTGCTTGATACAGGATTCATCTATCACATCTCTAACAGTGAATTGGTCTCTCCTTTGGTGCTAGTGCCAAAGAAAAATGGTAAGTGGATAATCTATGTCGACTATCAAGAATTGAACAAAGCCACTAAAAAGGACCATTTTCCTTTACCTTTCATAGATCAAGTGTTAGATGGTATGTTAGGGAAAAAGTTTTTCTCCTTCCTAGATGGCTTTAGCGGGAACAATCAAATTCAAATCAGCCTGCAAGACCAAGATAAGACCACTTTCACTTGTCCTTGGGGTACTTTTGCATATCGGGTCCTTCCTTTCAATTTGTGCAACGCTCTAGCCACTTTCAAAAGAGCGATATTGAGGATATTTTCTGAACTAGTTCATGATGCAGTAGAAATATACATGGATGATTTTACTCCTTATTGTTCTGACTTTCAGGAAGCTTTATCTAACCTAGGAAAAGTTCTAGACAAGTGTATTGATATGAACCTATCCATCAATCTGGAAAAATGTGAATTTTTGATGACTAAAGGGACCATGTTAGGTCAAGCAATATCTTAGCAAGGACTATAGGTGGACCCCAACAAAATTGCCATCATCCAAAGGGTCCCACCTCCTCAAAACCTGAGAGATGTCAGAAGTTTTCTAGGCTTAGATGGATATTACAAGAGATTCATCAAAGATTTTAGCAAGCTAGCCTCTCCTTTGTTTGGCCTCTTAGGCAAAGATGTTGAGTTCATATGGTTAGAAAACTGTCAAGAAGCCCTAGATACCTTGAAGAGAAAGTTAGTGACTGCCCCAATTCTCAGAGGCCCAAACTGGGCCCTACCTTTCCACATTCACACAGATGCCTCAAACAAAGCAATAGGAGCAGCCTTAGGACAAATTGATGAAAATTTACCTTATGCCATATACTTTATAAGCAAAAACTTGTCAAAGGTAGAGTTAAACTATACAGTGACCGAGAAGGAACTCCTAGCTATCGTGCATTCCTTAAACAAATTCAGACATTATATCAGAGTCTATCAAACCTTTGTGCACACTGATCATGCTGCAATTAGATATTTAATGAAAAAAACTAGATGTAAATGCTCGCATTATTAGATGGTTTCTTTTACTGGAGCAGTTTGATCTAACCATTATTGATAAGCCTGGTAAAGAAAATGTTGTTGCTGAATTTTTGTCTAGAGTAAATTTGCGTGCAAGTGAAGAAGGAATAGTGGATAACCAAATGCCAGATGAACATATGTTTTCTATATCAATACTCTCTCCATGGTTTTCTGATATAGCAAACTACTTGGTTTCAAGACAGTTCCCACCACACCTATCCTCAAAAGAGAAGAGCAAGATATTAAGGAAAAGCGCCCCTTTCACTTGGATTGGAGGAAATCTCTTCAAGCCTAGCCCAGATCAGATCTTGAGAATATGTGTCAGGGAGGAGGAAGTCTTTGACATCCTCCTGACCTGTCATGACAAGCCTTGTCGAGGTCATTTTTCAGCAAAAATAACTGCCTTCAAGATATTGCAAGTAGGCTACTACAAGCCCACTCTTCATCAAGATGTGAGGAGATATACAAGCCAAGGTGATTGGTGTCAAAGGATGGGGAAACCTACTCCAAAGGATGAGATGCCCATGCAACCTCAAGTGACCTTTGAGCCATTTGAGAAGTGGGGCATGGACTTTGTGTGGCCTATCAACCCTCCTTCAAAGAAGAAACAATACACCATTGTGTGCACCGACTACCTAACAAAGTGGGTAGAGACAAAAGCAATCAAAGTAGCGACAGAGGAAAAAGTAGCTGAGTTTTTGAGAGAAAACATATTCTACAAGTTCATGTATCCGAGAGAGTTGGTCACAGATCAAGGCAATCAGTTCACTTCCAAACTGATTGAAGACTTGCTCACACATCATAAGATCAAACACTGGACTTCCATCCCTTACCATCCACAAGGGAATGGGAAAGTGGAGGTCACTAACAGTGCAATGGAAGGTATCCTAACCAAGGTAGTGAGCAGCAACAAAAAATAATAGGCGGACAGATTAGTTGAGGCCACCTAGGCCTACAACACCACATGGAAGACCACCACTGGTTCACACCCTATGAACTGGTCTATGTGAAGAAGGCTTTGCTATTAATATAATTTGAGTTCAATATAGTAAGGATGGTAGCTTAGCTAGACCTAGACCTTAGCCATGCACAAAAGGAGAGATCACTTCAGCTCAATAGATTGGATGAATACAAATTTCAAGCCCTTCTCCATACAGAGGTAGTTCAACTTCAGAGGAAGATATGTCATGACAAAAATATCAAGGAGAAGCAATTTCAAGAGGGAGATTAGGCACTATTCTATTATTCAAGGTATAAGGATTTCAAAGGCAAGCTGAGGACAAGATGGCTAGGACCCTACACTATGGAGAAATGAAATGACAATGGTTCAGTTCTGATCAGAACCATTGATGATGAAGCCATCCCCATGCTTGTCAATGGACATCGTTTGAAGGTCTACAAGAAACCCCTCTCCAAGTGAGAATTCATCGAAGATTTGAATAAAAAATTGATGGTAGTGGAGCATGTCTTAGCTTCCACTTCACCCACTCACTGAAGAAAAAGAAAAAAAATGACTCAAGTGAAACCTCCATGAGGCGCTTGAATCCCATCATTGGGTTGAAAACCTCTTCTAAGGTGACCCATTGATGTAAAAAAAAAAAATGAGGAAAAAATAATAAGATCCCTGGGTGAAAACCTCCTTTGGAGGTGCCTAGGGCAGGCGATTAATGTGTAAACCTATCTGAGGCGCCCTAGTTGTTTTCAAAAAAAAGAGAGAGAAAAAGGAGAAAGAAAATGATTTTTTGTTGCATTGTAGGTTTGTAGGAGGACTACAGGGAGCAGAAGAAGGTGCCAAGGTGACCCTAACATTCATAACAACACCCATCCCATCTTCTCCACACCTTCCTCCAACATTTTTGGCATTTCTTTCACCCCACTGTACCTCTTTTTCAAAAGCCATGTTTTCTACAGGAGGCTCCTGTAAGAATTACAGAGAGCCAGAAGTTGCTATAGAAGGCAATTTGAGGGACAAAGAAGCTTCGTGAAGAACCTATAATCTCTCCTACAATCTTCAAACCTCCTTGCCATCATTTCCAAACCTACATCACACCCCAAGCATCATTTTTCATCCTGACCAAGAAAAACACAGAAAACAGTTTTTCAGTTTATTTAAAAAAAAATGAGGAAAAAGCACCATCAAACTCACCTGAAGCCTACCTACTACCTCTCCATCTTTATCTACACCTCTGGCATCATCCTCGAGCTCCAAGTACAAGAAGAAGCTGAAGTTTCAAGGGGAGAAGCAGCTACAGGAGCTCCTATAGGAATTCATGTAGTAGTCGATCCCATAGAAATCCAGCACCAACAACAAGAGAGTGCAAACATGAAGGTTGAAAAGGCACCTGAAGCTTAGATCCATCCATAGAAGAACCTGCACAAGCACACAACCACACATCAGCAAGTAGAGACAACATGCAAAAAGGGAAATAAAGGCATGCAGCAGAGGAAGCCACAACACCTCACAACAAATACTCTCAGATCACAGGTAAGTAACTAAGTCATTCCTTTGCTTCCATTTGTGTAATTAGAAGTCATGAAAAAGAAATGAGATGGTTGAGGTTGAATGAAGGAAAGGTGGCCAGTTAACTTGGCCACCTTCATCTAGTTGACTCCACTCGTCCGAGATGTCACCCACACGTGCACACAGTCAACTCCAACACAAGATGCCAAGAACAGGTAGTGCAGGAAGTGTGAACTCCGATGAAATAATTAGGGATGATTACGAGGAGGGGCAATGATGACCAAGCAAGTGGGGAATAATGGTCCGAATATGGCCAATGTATACCTTGTCAGCTCAGCACTCATCACCGAAAATATCCACAAAGGGTAATAAGTACTCCTCCCCAAGCATTCTCACCACCATTTCCTTCATTCTCTCCTCGTAACACAGCTATAACAGTCTCCTTGTGCCCCTACAGCCTCGTAACCACTGTCCTCCATTGATCTCTCCCATATTCTTGCTCTCAGCATTTTCTACATGAGCACCTACAAGTTTTCTATAGGAGCACCTACAGGAAATTTATAGGAGGGACAACAGGCTTCTACAGGAGGGGCAGTGAGTCGTTTTGAAGGGAGAAAACACGATTTTTAGCACAATTTTCAGTCTAAAGAGGTAGGGTTCATGCATGCCCCATATTGAATATCAATATATGAAAGAAGTGAACTCAATTTGAGGAGGAAATAAGTATTTAGGAGAGGAGAAAATACATAAATAAATAAATAAAATAAAATAAAATTGCTTATTTAAGAAAAACACAGTCTCCTCTGTTTCTCCGTTTTTCTCAAAATTCTTTGTCTCCACCTCCATATTTGGTTTTCCAAAAGAGTATAGACAATATTACTAGAGGTTTTATGAGAGAGGAGCCCACTAACTCCACTGGGCTCCATGCACATCCTCAAGTGGTAGACATCTTCACAAGGGAAAACTGGATGAATTTCTTTGAGAAATTTCAAGGGTTTGATGAGGAAATTGCTCAAGAGTTTACTCTCTCTCTGGTCCCTCACACAAGAACTCATGCCAATGTTACTACTAGAGGTCTTTCCATGGAGATAACCCCTAAATTTATCAATAGGGTCACTACCCTTCCTCTTGGGTTGCCTTGGAGTAAAGATGAGAAACCAATTGGTCAGGCTGCCAAGAAGAACTTTTTCCAAAATAATGAAACCCATGTTGAAGACAAAAATGGCTTTAGAAGGGCTAGCATATCATATCCCTAGGATGAGGTTAGCTATCAAATAATCAAATACATTTCCTATGAGGGGAGGTACAACATTGTTTATGGTTATCACTTTAGAATCCTCCAAGAATTAAGGTATGGCATGGACACTCCAACACCTCAGAAGCACAGTATCCCTTACTTCCTCCTGCAGTCCCTCATTGACTCCAACACCAAGGTACAAGAAGGAAATTCAAAGCAGCTAGCTCACCATGGGTTAATCAAAATCCTAGAAGAGGAAGCCCTCCATACCTTTACACTCCCTATAGCATGGGAAGTTTTCCGAAACATGACAGCTGAGGAATGACATAAAGGCCTTAACATATGATGTCAGCCCTATTGGCAGTGAGGAGGAAGAATAGCAAGGGGGATAAGATGGAGCTAGGGGTGACATATCAGAACAAGAAAGGAAGGAGGAAGGAACTGAAATAGAGGAGGAGAGAGATGAATAAATAGAGCAGGAAGAGACAGAAGAAGGAGAAAAAGAGGAAAAGAAGGCAGAACAAGGAGAAGAGTCCCCTAAGACTTTGGAAAGGGAGGCAACAGCTACCCTCACTGCCCTTAGTACACCAATCAAGCCAAGGAAAAAGAGGAAAAGGCAGACCTCCATGTATTTCAGGGCTAGGAAGAGCACACAAATTAAAACAGGAAAACCTCAGCCCTCTTCAAAAGTGCCAATTACCATTGAAGATTCACCCTCTGCCAAGGGGAAAGAATCTCCTTCCAAGACACCTATAACATATGAAAGGGGGACTCCTAGATCTTCCACATGGAAGGAAAAGGCAGTACTAGAGGACCCAAAAATAGTCCTAAAAGAGGCTCAGAGAGTTCTACAAGAGACAATGTCAAAACTACAGGAGACCCAAAAGCTTCAAAAAAGGATAGAAGGATAGCCACAGGTGAAGGAGGAAGCACAAGAGATACAAGAACCTAATCCCTAGCCTAGTCTTGCCTCCTATTACAATCTACTTGAGGGAGGAAGGATAATCCCATAGAAATTTGCAATTCCACTATCTTTTGAATTGGAGAAAGAAAGAGTGAGAACACATAGGAGGATGCAGATAGCCAAATCCAAAGGAGTTGAGGATGTTGGCCATATGGAAAACAAACTCAGGGAAATGGGCAGAGAGTTGAGTGCTCTCAGAAACAGGGAAGAAATTACAAGGAGCCACCTTGAAACTGAAAATGAATTGCTAAGGAGGAAATTGAAAGAGAAAGGGACCCAGCTGGCATGCATGGCCAACTTATCCATGGAGGCATGCAATGTAGAAAACCAAACAAATCCTATGGCCTCTATCTAAAGGACCAAGGGTTACAATTCCAAATAAATACATTGGCACAAAGAGGCACAATGCCTTTCCAAGACTACAGGAAATTCATGGATTTGTGTGACCAAAGCACCTTAGAGGATAAAGCAAAGACGATAGAATTCTACTTACACAACATGGCCCTCACAGACATGAATAAGTGGGATCCTAATGCTAAGCTAAGGGACCTGCAATTAATGGCCATGGCCTCATGGATGAACCATGAAGAATTGAGGGCAGCATAAATAAAAAAATTGATGATAAAGGAGTAGAATGAGCCATTAATGATAATATTTGAGAGATCAGATCCTATGGCACTCATCAGAACACACAACCTACTTGCCAATGACCCTCAGAGTGCCCCTAGATATCTACACCAATCAGGCACAAGCCATTGCACACTCTGAGGATATGCAAAGGCTACTTGGCGATGACTATGTGCATGCATGCATGAGGAGATGGAACAACTTACCACATAGTTTCAAGATCAGGGAATATCATTCCCCCATGAGGCTAAAGGAGGCATTGAAAAGAGAGCCAATGTACAAGCGCTCCATGCGAGGCTGAAGGTGTTGAGTCCCTATAATACTAGTGATTACCCAATTACTATTGTAGTTATACCCCTTATTAATATTGTTGTGCCCCTATTGTCCCCATAATTTTATTACTGTGCCCCATAGAATCCCTCTATTGTTATTTTTGTGGCTTTATATTATTATTGTTAGGTTGGCCAGGTTATATTGTGACTCCTTATACTCCTATATATAGAAAGGAGGTTCTGTCATTTGTATCATCCAATAATTGTTCATTTCTGTAATGTAAAGGAGGTTGCCCCCTCGAAGAGGCTGAATTCTAAGGCGTTGATCTATCTTTTCTTGAGCTGGTTTCATAACATTTGGTATCAGAGCTTTGGATTCTAGGGTTTCACTGCTCCAAATAGGTCATCGTGGCATTCTCGCTATAACTTTTTTTCTGCAACGTTTTAGAAGCCGAAAAAAAAACCATTTGATAAGACATCGTGCCAAATCTAGGATCTGCATTTCAGAGCTTTTTGTGCTATATTTGCGGAAATATGATCTGAGGAATTTGGTCTTTTTGTAGACTCCTGAATTACATTCCAAACAGGTGACCTGGGGAAAATCGTCATAAATTTTTCTCTGACCATTGGATTGAAATTTAGTAAGAAGGCACAGAAAGAAGACGGACTGTAGTTTCTTCTATATATTTTTTAGAGCTAAATGTCGAAACAATGCCTCGTGGCACGTCGTACAAATTCGCTCTACAGAACTAGTCTATAATCAAGTCACTGTGGGAGATTTTGCATAACTCTTCTTTCAAGAATCCAATTTGTATCAGACTGGTGGCATTGGAAAGAGGACACAGAGGGCTACCATAGGTCACAATTTCAAAATTGGATGTTCTGAAAGTACAGAGATACATCAGAGGCAATATCGAGCTCCTACAAAGTGAAAAAAAGGTGTGTAGATTCTTTTAAATTTTTGCTTAAGATTGGTTTGAAAATTTATTTTGAAGGAATTCAAAAGGCTAGTAGAGCATTATTATCGGTAACTGATGCCCCGAGGAAAGAAAATGCAAACACGTAGTAAGGAACCTAAAAGCTCTAGGATGACTCATGAAGAAGAGGAAGAAATGCTACATGATATATCAAAATTACAAGAACAAGTAAAACAAATGTCACGCTCACAAAAGTTAACAGAAGCTAAGATAAATGGTGTGGAAGCTAAGATGAATGGCATGGAAGCTAAGATGGACAATTTGAAGATAGATTTGAACACAAATTTGAAGACAGACATGGCAGATTTGAAGACAGATTTGACAGATTTTCTACAAGAAATACTTACTAATGGTGAAAAGGTAGTAAAGGAAACTCATGATGTGAACAAAGGAAATGTTAGTCATGATATCATAGACTCTAATGTGGGATTGAAGACCCACCATATTCCAAAAATCGATATGAGGAAGTTTGACGGCAAGGATCCCGCAACATGGATATTACAGATGGAACAATTCTTCGATCTCAATAATGTGCAAAACACACAAAAGGTAAATATTGCAACTTTTCTCTCATAAACAATTTATCACTTGGGCAATTTTTACTGAAGAATGATATCACATTATGAGGACACAAAAAGCAACACTTTTTTTAGCCAACTGATAAGTCTCAAACAAAAGGGTTCAATAATGGAGCACATTGAGGAGTTCCAAAAATTGAACATAAGGGTAAAAAATATTCCAGAGGAGCATAGGGTTTATGTGTTCATAGGTACTTTAAAGGATAATATCCAACATGATGTTCTCCTTAGGGAACTTGCTTCATTAGAGAAGGCATTTAGGTTAGCCAGAAAAATGGAAAGCAAAATTATGGCAACCAGGAAGCATACCACTCACAACTATAAAGACGGAAGTGTTGTTGCCCCTAGTCTTCCACAACCTATAAGGTTGACACACAACAATTGGAAGAAAAAAGAGCAAAAGGGCTTTGTTACAGTTGTGATAGAAAATACACTAAAGGTCATAAGTGTGCTGAGAAGAAATTATTCTACATAGATTGTGAAGAGGAAGAAGAAAAGGAGCAAGAAAGGTCAAAAGAAGAGGATATACTCCAGGAACAAAGCCTAGATAAATTGACCATATCTGTAATGCATTGGCTAGAATTACCACTCCTCAAACAATAAATACAGAAGGACAAATCAAGAATAAAAAGGTAATAGTGTTGATTGATTCAGGAAGTACCCACAATTTTATTCATTGTAAGCTAGCAAAAAGAATT
>APFE031073464.1:20054-31468 GCA_000404065.3 Pinus taeda | reverse complement strand
GGTACTATGGCATACAAATTGGAGCTTCCTGCAACTTCTCAATTGCACCCAGTTTTCCATGTTTCATGTTTAAAAAAGGTTATAGGCGACAAGCTCCCAGTTCAAACAATATTGCCAGAACTTGACGAGGAAGGAAAACTTATATTGGAACTGGAAGCAGTCATAGAAACAAGAACTCAACAGCTATGAAATCGATCAATTTCAGAGTATCTTATCAAGTGGAAGAACTTATCTGTTGAAGATTCCACATGGGAGAATGAGAATTTTATACAGAAGTATCCAGAACTACTCAAGCGTTGAGGACAACACTTTTTTGAAGGAGAGGGGCATGTTGGGTCCCTATAATACTAGTGATTACCCCATTATTGTTGTAGTTATACCCCTTATTAATATTGTTGTGACCATATTGTTATTACTGTGCCCCATAGAATCCCTCTATTGTTATTTTTGTGGCTATATATTATTGTTGTTAGGTCGGCTAGGTTATATTGTGACTCCTTAGACTCCTATATATAGAAAGGAGGTTTTGTCATTTGTATCATCCAAGAATTGTTCATTTATGTAATGTAGAGGTTGCTCCCTCGAAGAGGCTGAATTCTAAGGCGTTGATCTATCTTTTCTATCTTTTCTTGAGCTGGTTTCATAACAGAAGGTCAATAGGATTGTCCTTAAACTAAGTCCCCCACTGCTGTTAGGAATGCTAGAACACAGAAGAGAAGAAGTAGAGGAGGAGCAGTGGAAGGACATATACAGGAAGGCAGGATTCTATGGAAAAGAAGGGTAGACCACATCAAAAGCTTGGAGTGCTAGGGAGGCCACCAGGGCCATAAAAGATGAGGAGATTAACTAGGTTGCTCAGACGATGAGCAACACCTTCAGTAGGGGGGTGATGATGAGCCTCATAAATGGGTAATTATATGGGCTCATTTTACCTCCTAACCTAGTCAAATCAACCATTCTCTTAGCTTATTATATGATTTTTTGATTATATTTATGCTTATAGAGTGAGTTGAGTTAGTTATTGTGCCATGTGGTCTAACATGTATTTAATGCATATTATTGATGGATTTCGAGGTCAAAGTCAAGGATCCAGTGGAAAAATGGCAGCAATAACTTGAAGTGGAAAAAGGAGAGGACTTATAGGAGGGAATCCCCCTCATTTATTACTCCTCACTTCGAATTCCCCTTCATTCATCTTGGAGTACAAGCAGTCGAATCATGCACAAGAAGGCAGCCGAGCAAGTGGAGGATTACTGATGATTATCTCGAGTTTTGGGAGCCAAGCCTCCCTGATTTTAAGGAATTTGTTGGTAGCTTTGTTTTTATAAGTATAAAGGCCTAGGGCCTCACTAGGGCCATTTTTGTTTGCTTACGTAAATTCTACTCAAATTTTGAGCTTATTATTTTGCGACAGTTTCATGTAATCTTGCTATTGTTTTGAAAATAAAGATGGAATCCTTTTTGAGCTAGCATTGAGTTGCCTCAGAGGGCTGAAGTTCTTAGGTTAGGGCCAAATTCAAGTATCCAAGCTCCTCTTTACTTGTATTTGTATGATTTGTTTCAGTTTGTAGATTAGTTTGTTATTAAATGTATTTCTCTAATGGTTAAAAATAGGTTGGTTTTGATGATTTAGTAGTTTGCTTCCATTTGTGCTTTCTGTAGTAGGTTAAGCAGTGACTAGCAAAGATTCAAAAGGATAGCAATAGTTCCTTGGCCTCTCTGCCACCCCTCTAGGACCATGATTTGAGGCAAAGACTCTCTTGCTGCTCCAAAAACATAGATTTTCCTCCTTGCAGCTTTTTAGTAGGTTAATAGTCTAGATTTGATTTGCTTTAGATCTTATTCATCATTCTCACTTCATGATTTGCAATAGTCTTCTTTCATGCTTTCCTTTCCTACCGCATTTCTCAGCATTTCCTTTCATAGATCATAGTTTATACCATTTTTATGCAAAACTCTATTTTTCCTAAATGCATTCATTTCACTTGTTGCTTGATTTCCTTGATTGACTGTCAATTTCTATGTAGCAAATCTCTTCCAGTAGTAGTCCATCTTATTAGCAATCACACCCTCCATCTGATACATGACCTATATCTCTCCCAAATCTCACCTCAATTCTGCCCTAGTTTCCTGCATTTTTCCATAGAACTTCTTCCTCTCTCCTTGAGCAAACCCAATCATCTTTCTCTCTCCTGGTGATTCATGGTAGACCTTAGACACAATAAAACCTCATTTCAACCTTCATCCACCTTTTTCACCCACTCTCACACCCTCAAAACAGTGAAAACTGCTCTCGGCCTCCTCCTGTAGGCCTCCTGTAGTTTCCCTATTTTCCTCCTATAGATTTCCTGTGTCCTCCTGTAGATTTTCCTATAGGCTTCCTTTCGAAAGCCAAGTGTGGGAAAAGCCTCCAGAAGGCCACCTAACCTCATAGGACCCATCCACACCATCATACATCCTCTCAAGCCCCAAAACCGCCCTTCAACGCCACCTATTCACTACCACACTCACACACAATAAATTACATGCATGTCAAATTAACATAAAAATCCAAAAATATGTTTTTTGCTTATTTACTTCCAGAAATATCATAGTTAGATGTTGTTTACTTCCTTGAGTAGGTAATGACATTCCTTTCATGGTTTTCATAGTGATTTCTGCAAAATTAGAATTAGTTGGTTAATTAGTGTTTACTAGGTTTGCTTTACATTTCAGTCTTTCTCCTTTCTGCAATTAGAATAGCATCTGTAGAGTAATCTTTCTTTCCTTTCATCACACATAGAGCTTCTTCTAGAATCCATAGAAGTTGGCTTGAGCTCCTAGTGATATTGCACCAGCTGACCAAGTGACAACCTGTAGTGAGAGCTAGTACTTGTGCATACAGCACTGATGCTTCCAAGTTTGTTACGGACTACCGAGTTGATAAGAGTAAAGTAGGTAGCCCAGGAGTTGCAGCATTATTGCTGCAATACTAGTGCTCACCACTCGTCAAGGTCAATGGTGTCCTACGATGTAGTTTATTCCTGTGTTGCTTCCTTTTCCTTGGGCACTGCTTCTTTTTCCCTTGCAATAGCTTATTTCTTTTCCGCAACCTTTTCCCAAGTGGAAACCTTTTATGCTTCCTTCTTTTTTCTACTGTTGTGGTCTACACTGTTGAACCTTCAGTAGTCTTACTGGTACTTGTGCCACCATTAGAAGCATCACTTGGCCACTTGCTGACAATCTGTAATATATTTTCCATGGCAACCAAGTAAGGAAACTTGTAACATATGCCCATGGAATCCTTATTTGTACGAATGTGTAGATTATGGAAATTTGCCTTAAAATCAATGACATTATCATACTTCACGTGCAAAGTGGGTGATAACCTTGGCCACTGGTTGATCACCATCCTTAGTTATGTCTCAAACAAAACCCAGAATATCTTTGAATCCATTACACACGTGGGGTCTTTAGAAGCCCATAATGAAGTGAACTTTGCAGCCTCCAATAGGTCTAAGTCCCTGTTGAGGGAATTGGCTCTCTTCAGGCATCCTCCAGGCCACTAAAGTGATCAACAGCAACAACCAAGCGTAGTGGAATTCCTTTCCCTCATCTTGGGCCTCCCTACAGTCCTCTAGAAACTCTTTAGATAAGTATTGATCCAAGTTATACTAGACTCCTTTGATGCACTGCACAACCAGAGAGACACCTGGTGTTGGTACTTCATCTGCGTGGCACTCTCTCATGATCTTACCAGCTAAGATCTGCTCATCAAACTGCACCACAAGATCTGAGAAGGACTGGATGGAATACCTGCATGACTTCTTCACTAGACCAAAATTACTCTTCATTTGGTCTTCCAACCTCTTCTCTTTCAATTTACCTACAAACGGCTCCGCAAGGTCCACTCCATGGTATGGAAATAATGTTATTCTATCGATCAACATATCAGTGATAGAGATGGGTTCTCCCAACCAGAGACACCCATCATGCACCAGTGTCAACAATTGACCCACACAAATGGTGTTAATATTGGTGCAACCGAAGTGTGGCACCCACAACATATTGAGGAGCCCCACAGCCCCAACACCAGCCACCCATTTCATTGGTTTCAGCCGCGTAACATTCGACTCTTCATAGTAGACTTTTGTCAGATAATTTTTTGGTGCCAATTATGGAAATTTCTCATGGTTCCCTAGGTCCCAATCCTCCATTTCATATTTGTTATACATGCCAACAATTTTCCCTCAAACAACACATCCTCCAACAACAATGGTGTTGAAACCAGAAACTTCACGTTATCTGGATCTTTCGGCACTTTAGCTGTGGATTTTTGGGGTGGAATATACTTGGAAAACTGAGTTATCTGCTCAACCTCCTCTGCATCAAGATCCTCTATGCCCTCGCACAATTCTTCCTCATCCAGTTTTAGGGGCTCTGTCATCTATTTGGACTGATCCATCTTCGCTTTCTAGTAGATTTCAACCTGGTTTTTCCACTTTGATTGTTGCACCGGGAATTGCTAAGACTTTTTCTGCTTCTTATCTCCCATTGTGGAAGCAGATGGCTTAGGCCTTGGTTACCTAGGTGCAGTAGTTGGAAACCCTACAGGTACAGGTTGGGCTAGCTCCATCTCAGGGCAAGTTGCAGTCATTATCTCAATGATGATCTTACATTGCCAATAAGGCAAGTTTGTGAACTCCAGATGTGAAATAATTTCCTCCCAATCCTTCTCAAACATACAACACTTTATCTGGCACAAAGAAAGGTGAAAAAAATTAAGGAAAACTCTCAGGAAGCAAAGTACTCGAATGTAGAGCAGCATGCCATATTTATAAAGCAATTTGAATTCAAATCCAACTGTTCTCTCCAATTCATAGTCACTAATGCACATTTGGTGGAAAATTTCCCAAGATATGCTCCATGAATGCTTTTCCCCCGCTCCTTTCAACGGAAAAAATGCCATCCAATCATCTACAGTGCTTCTAATGGTCACTTTTTAGCCAGGCTACGCAGGACCCATCCAACTAGCGCAGCTCCTTCGATGGAGCTCCCCTCGGCGCCATACTTCGACTTCTTGCATGGCCCATTCACTTTTCCTTTCTAACTTTTGGGTAGTGTAGTTTATAGTCCCATACTTCCTTGCATCTACTTGGAGTAATAAGACTATCCTGCAATCATATAGTCATTGTGCAAGGGCGGGATCACATTTGTACAACATCAATCGACTCCCATTGAATTTTCCTGCAAATAATTCCGCATTCAACTTTGCGAGCTGAACTACACCTTTATTTGTAATTTCCTTCACAATTTATGGCCCCAGCTAATGCATCAGAAATTTGCACGGGAACTTTGTGAACTTACTGTCATATAGCAACACTAAATCTTTGATCTTAAAGGTGTGATGTTTGATATGGCCATCATGCCATGACTTTTCACATTCCTTCTACACCTGGTGATGAAATATAGCCAAGAAGTGATCCTCCTCCAACTCAACGAGTTGCACGAGTCGTTCCTCCATGGTATCCTGATCAACCATGTCTGTAACTACTGCAACCCATAAGAATGGCATTGTGTACTCCATGGGAATTATAACCTCTTTCCCATATACCAATCTGAACGGTGTTTGTCCTGTTGAAATTTTACAGGTAGCCCTCTATGCCTAGAAGACCACTGGTATGCACACATCCCAGTCATTTTACTTCATGTTGCAAATATTCGTCAACACACTTTCCAAAATTTTGTTGAAGGCTTCTACCATGCCATTCACTTGAGGGTGCTAAGGCATACTGATGAGCCTCATAAATGGGTAATTATATGGGATCATTTTACCTCCTAACCAAGTCAAATCAACCATTCTTTTAGCTTATTGTATGATTTTATGATTATATTTATGCTTATAGGGTGAGTTGAGTTAGTTATAATGCCATGCGGTCTAACATGTATTTAATGCATATTATTAACGGATTTCGAGGTCAAATTCAAGGATCTAATGGTCAAATTGCGGAAATAACTCGAAGTAGACAGATAAGAGGACTTATAGGATGGAATCCCCCTCATTTATTGCTCCTCACTTCGAATTCCCCTTCATTCAGCTCGGAGTACAAGCGACCGAATCATGCACTAGAAGGCAACCAAGCAAGTGGAAGATGATTGATAGTTATCTCAAGTTTTGGGAGTCAGGCCTCCCTGATTTTAAGGAAGTTGTTGGTAGCTTCAGATGTATAAGTAGAGAGGCCTAGGGCCTCACTAGGGTTGAATTTTTGCTTATGTAAACTCTACTCAAATTTTGAGCTTACTATTTTATGATAGTTTTATGTAATCTTACTATTTTTTTTATAATGAAGATGGAATCCTTTTTGAGCTAGCATTGAGTTACCTCAGAGGGTTGAAGCTCTTGGGTTAGGGCCCAAACTAAGCATCCAAGCTTATCTTTACATGTATTTGTATGATTTACTTTAGTTTGTAGACTAGTTTGTTGTTAGATGTATTTCTCTTATGGTTAAGAATAGGTTCCTTTTGATGATTTAATAGTTTGCTTCCATTTGTGCTTTTTGTAGCAGGTTAAGCAGTGATCAGAGAAGATTCAAAAGGCTAGCAACAGTGCCTTGGCCTCTCTTCCTCCCTCTGGGACCATGATTTGAGGCAAAGACTCTCTTTTTTCCCCAAAAACATAGATTTTCCTCATTCTTAGGACTTCTAGTGTTTGCAGCTCTCTAGTAGGTTGATAGTCCAGTTTTGTTTTGCTTTAGATCTCCTTTATCATGTTCACTTCCTAATTTGCAATAGTCTTTTTGTAGGCTTTTGTTGGCTTATATGGGCTTGACCCGGGTTCAGAAGAGTTATTTAGCCAAACAAATCCCATAGGTAATGGCCCTTTCGGCAATAGCTCGCAGATTGCGAACTAAGGTTTCACCCAAGGTAGCAGGGGAGGGTGTTGAAACCAGTTTTCCGCACCCTTGTGATGCCTTGATGTGGTTTAGATGGTTCGCACACCTTTCTGTGGCTTCACACCACTTTGCTCCGCCTAGATCCAAACCCAAGGATTCCTTAATACTTATTAATGCATTGTTATAGATTAGATCTACTTTTTACGGTCTTTAAGAAAACATTTAACAGAAATAACTAGTTCACACACCCAAAAAGATATATATTTACAATGTACGCACATAGATCAAACAATTATATCAACCATAAATTAGCCAGATCCACAATAATTCAAATCTAACACAAAATTTCAAAATCAAGTTATATTTATTTAATTCTTCCACCAATACATTCATATTTTCCCTGCGCACTTAGCTGCAGGGGTCCATGCACACAGCTGCGGACTCTACTAGGCCCCTGCACACACAGTTGCAGAGCCTCTATCTACCTACTAACACCCTTGACTTAGACTTACAGACGCTTCAAGACTTCACTCCTCAAAAACCCATTACATTTCAGATCCAAAATTGCATACAAAATTTGACCTCTATCCATAGAGCCTCGCTCTATTTATACACTCCCATGGTTCGCAGACCATAGGCAAGTCGACTTTCTTCCTATTATTTTACATTATTTTTGGGCAGACAACCCTTTGACTACACGCATTTACAATTCGCGCTCCGTGCACTTCGCGGAGTCCTTACCATACCTTTCCCAAAATTGTGGGCTTTGAGGTCAAGCACTAGTACAAGGGCTCTCTGCTACCCAACAACTTTCCTTTCTTACAAAATTTCTCAGCATTTCCTTCTATACATCATAGTTTAGGCCACTTTAATGCAAAACGCTATTTTTCCTAGGATGCACTCATTTCAATGGTTGCTTGATTTTCTTGGTTGACTATCAGTTTCTATGCAGCAGATCTCTTCCAACAATAGGCCAGCTTACCATCAATCACACCCTCCTTCTGATCCATGCCTTATAGGTCTCCCAAACCTCACCTCCATTCTGCCCTAGTTTCCTTCATTGTCCATAGAACTTCTTCCTCTCTCCTTGAGCAAACCCAATCATATTTCTCTCTCCTGGTGATTCATGGTAGACCTTAGGCACTCTAACACCTCATTCCAACCTTCATCCACCTTTTACACCCACTCTAACACCCTCAAAACAGCAAAAATTTCTCTCGGCCTCCTCCTGTAGAGCTCCTGTAGTTTCCCTACTTTCCTCTTGTAGTTTTCCTGTGCCCTCCTGTAGTTTTTCCTGTAGGCTTTCTTTTGAAGGTCGAGTGTGGGAAAAGCCTCCAAAAGGCCACCTAAGAAATCCTACGACCCATCCACACCATTCTATATCCTCCGAAGCTCCAAAACTACCTTCTAACGCCATCTGTTCGTCGCCACACTCACACACAATAAATTAGATACATGTTAAATTCACATAGAAACCCATAAAAATCCAAAAATATGTATTTCTCTTATTTACTTCTAGAAATAGCATGGTTAGATGTTTTTTACTTCCTTGAGTAGGTAATGGCATTCCTTTCATGGTTTTCATAATGTTTTTGGCAAAAGTAGAATTAGCTTGTTAATTAGGGCTTGCTAGGTTTTGCTTCACATTCTAGTCTTTCTCCTTTCTACAGTTAGAATACCATATGTAGAGTAATATTTCTTTCCTTTCATTACACATAGAGCTTCTTCTTAATTCTATAGAAATTGGCTTGAGCTCCTAGTGATCTCGCGCTAGCTGACCAAGTGACAACCTACAGCGAGAACTAGTACTTGTGCATATAGCACCAACACTTCCAAGTTTGTTACGAACTACTGGGTTGATAAAAGTAAAGTTGGAAGCCCAGGAGTTGCGGCATCCTTGCTACAATACTAGTGCTCACCACTTTTTGGCGCCATTTCTGGGGAAGCGTCAGAGTATTCTATGATTACTGCTTTCTTCTATTTCCTATTGCAACATTCTACTAATAGTTTATTTCAGCAAAAGTAGACTACTCATTTATTTTCTTTCAGTTCTACATTTCCATTCTTTCCTTTTCAATTCTGCAAATTTCCATTCAGCAAGTTCATTTTAGCTAGTTGCAATTTGTTTTGTTCAATTCACAATTTTAGTTTCTGCAGGTATTTTCAGTGTGGGGAAAAAGAAACAAAAAACCAACCAAAAGTATTTCCTTTCATGCCTCATAGGAATAGAGATAACCTAGGAAAATTTTTACCCAACACCCCCACTGCTTCACACAGCCAACCTTCTCTCCTATTCGGTGGCTGCAATGAAGAAGAACCATTAGGTGAACAACCATACATATTTGAAGAACCTATAGGGGAAGAAGAAGAAGAAGAAAACATTCCTCAGGAGCCAATGGCGGAAAACAAAAATGCTAGGGGAAATGGAGAGAGAATAGAGGGCACCTTCCCCATTCCAAAAACCAATGGGGACACCAAAATGAAGAATATAAGTCCTTCAGCCCTACCTCACTTCCATGGTCTGCCTACAAAAGATCCTGACACCTTCTTGTTTGAGTTTGTTGTCATCTATCAAACTTAAGACTATGCAAAAGACGAGCAAAAGTTGAGATTGTTCCCTTCCACTCTCAAGGATGCAACATTGCGCTGGTTCATGGGATTACCTAGCAATAGCATCACAACTTGGGCTCAAATGTAGCAGGCCTTTAACGACAAGTATCGAGACTATTTTAGGTCAAAATATACTAAAGAAGAAATCTTCTGAATGACCATGGGAAGTGATGAGTCCCTGGAAGACTATGAAGAGAGGTTCCAGCTTAGTTACAAAAGGGCTAGGTGTACACTTGACCCTGAGTCTCTAAAGTTGGTCTTCCTCAGGGGAATTCGGGAAGACCTTTTAGACATCCTCCATCTACTAGCTGGGGGAGACATCTACCAACTATCCTATGAGGACATAAAGACTATTTTTAGAAACCATTCTAGAGCAGCCAGAAAGAAAGGTAGGGGGAGTCAACCCATAGCCAATACCTCTTCTTCCAATTCATCCATTAAAGGTGAAATTGGAAACATGCTGGAAGACTTCAAAAGTGAGATTTTGTAGAATCTTTCCATGCAAATGGATACCTTACATATCAAAAGAAAACAAGAGGAATCAAAGAGGGCTTTTGCCATTTTTCCCCTAGATGCACCAAGAGGCATCCTAGATATCAATGCCCATTGAACTCTATAGAGGTTTGTTCAGTTTGTGAAGACGCTCATTCTATAGATAAGTGCCCTTCCTTGCTCGGGCTTAAAGTTGTATACCAAGGGGCCGAAGGAGTCACTAAACAGATCTATTACATAAACCAATGGAGGCTGCATGGACCTAAACCATACTAGCAGGGGATGCAAGGGACATCTCAGGCATACTACAACCCCAACCAAGTCACCTCCATACCTTCTTGGTGCCTACGTGCTTATCCTTCCTGGTCCACGCGTCATCCTTAGTCCTTCACATCTCAATACCATGCCCAACCAGCCACCCATTCATTTCAATCATATGCTCAACCACAACCTCAATGGTATGCATCTCATCAGGGGTGGAGGCCCCAATACAACTCTCTTCCCGCTCTTCTACCTCCACCACCTACCCAACCACAACCGTTACCTTCTACTCCACGAAGGCAAATCCAAATGCCTTCCCAGCCAAATCTGAACCCAAACAAAAGACAAGCCCAACAAGTGTATGGTGGGGAACACCATCATGCCCAACTTATGCTGTGGAGATTCAAGAAATTAACTTGTGATTCGGGAAATTTCTTCCAGATAGCCAGCCTCCACCCAGGGAGGTTGAGCAAGATAAAGAGGAAAGTGAACCTAAAGCAAATCGACCCTTTCCTAAGAGACTATCCATGATAATCAAGCCTACCCCAGAAGAGACTAAACTCCTGGGAGAATTAAAACATTTATGTGTGAAGATACCACTTCTCCAAGCCATAAAAGATGTGCCTATCCACAATAGGTTGATCAAAGAGAAGTTCTTTAGGAATCTAGGAAGGTGTAAGAGAGATGCCCCAACCATCAATGTCATAGGACAACTGTCTGACCTAATTTTGGGTCAGATAATCTGTCCAAAATATTTGGACCCTGGAAGCCTAGTAGTTGATGTCCACATCAATGGCACATACCTTGATTGATCTGGGAGCTGCCATTAATGTGATGGAAAAGGACACAGTGTTCAAACTTAACCTCCAGGGCTCCTTGAGGACGACCATGACAGTACTACAGCTAGTAGACTACTACATAGTGACCCCTGAGGGGATTGTGTAAGATGTGATGGTCTCCATTGATTCTTGGGAGTACCCTGCTAATTTCTGAGTTCTCCAGCCAAAGGCAAAGCTCACTAAGTATCCTCTCATTCTATGAAGACCCTAGTTGGCTACAGTTGTTATGAAACCAACTCACAAAAAGATAGAAAAGATAGTTGAACGCCTTAGAATTCAGCCTCTTCGAGGGGGCAACCTCCTTTACATTACATAAATGAACAGTTCTTGGATGATACAA